>PVHY01007502.1:0-67050 GCA_004024945.1 Uropsilus gracilis
AAAAAAAAAAAAAAAAAAAGGCAACACATACACACATAGGAGAAATCAATCCACAATATATATGTCAGTGACATCTATGGGTATTTGATTACAACAGAAAGAAGAGCAAAAAATAAATAAATGAAACCATATCAAACCAAAAATTTCCTGCAGATCAAAATAAACTAGCATTGAAATAAAATGACACTCTACTCATGAGAGAAAGTATTTGTCCATCATATATATGATAAGGGTAGTATCCAAGATATAACAATAATTCACACAATTTAAGATTGAAAAAACAACCTAATTAAAAAATGGGTAAGGGAGCAAAGGAGACACATCTCCAAAGAAAACACATATGGACAATGAGTACATGAGACAAATTTCATCATTACCTGTTATCAGGGAAATGCAAGTCAAGACTACATAAGGTACCGAATGGAGAATGGATCATATTGTGAGAATGGACCATACCAAAAGACCAGAAACAAATATATGATGAGGGTGTTGGAAAAAAGCAAAACTTATAACTTGTTGATGGGGATGTAAATCCCTGATAACGTATTCACACTTTCTTAATATAGGGTAAGTGAATTAGTCTGGCTTTTTCCTCCACTAACTTGTATGTCCAGCACCTGGGGTATTAAACACTCCCCAATATTGCGCTACTTAGTGGGTTTGTATATGTGTAAGTTTGCACACCTAGGCTTAGGAAAAAGGATGTAAGGGGGTGGAGAGAGAGAGCATGAGAGATCATCAGAGAGAACCCAGAGAAAGACAGTGAAGATTCCTGGGGTCCTGGAGGAATAGCTTGTTCCCTGACCACCACAGCTACAACCAACCTTATCTGACTGGTGTGTCTATGTAACTTCTAGGTCAATAAAGAACATATACAGATTGGTGAGCCTGGTGCCCCCTACCATTGGCGATGAGAGCTGGTTATTATTATTTTTTTAAAGAACTTTCTATTTCTAAATAATTAAGAGGCGTGTTGAAGTTACTGTGTCTCTGAAATACTTCGGTTGGTATGTTAACCTCTGTAATTTCCCCACAATTGAGGCATTATTTTTACATTACCACTGTAACTAGAAGAAAGGTGTAGTATAAACATGGACTGGGAAGGAGAGGGAAAGGCGAGAAAGCAAGGGTTGACTGGGAGGCAGCGAACTTCAGCTTCCCAAAAATTTCACCCCGTTTCTATGAATTATTGATATCCTCTTCCTGGTGTTCCTTTGACCCTCATTATTGCCTTTTTTGTGCTTCCCTCCCAGGGTGACAAGACTCATATATCCTCACCTCCCAAATCCAGGTTTGCAGGTTCACCTATATGCACACACAGAGCAAGGAGCATACACAATCAAGGGTGAGGGGGCAATGCCACAGGTGCTGGCTGTAGTCTAATGACAGAAAAAGCCTGACCACCTCATTTATCCTAAAAAAGGGAAATTCAAAATAGAGTGGCTTACATTTGGAGATTGCCTACCATAATATTTCTCATTCAGAAAACCAAAAAGTAATTGCTGTCATATAAGATATAACAGTTTCTTTTATCTTTTAAATAATTTACATATATATTTACATCATTGTGATCCCTGGGGGTCACCCACCACCTCCCCTTCCTCGTCACTCCAGCTGTTCCCTTCCCCCAGCTGTGTACTTTCATTTGGTTGTCCATATATTAGTGAAACCATCTGATTTCTGTCTTTTCACTTCTGACTTGTTTCTGCCAATGTGATTTCTTCTAGGTATATCCATGTTACCAAAAAACCATAAAATTTGTCATTTTTAATTGATGCATAATATTCCACTATGTATATATACCACATCTTTTACATCCAGTCATCTGTCTTGGGGTATTTGGGTGGTTTCCAGGTCCTTGCAATTATAAATAGTGCTGCAATAAATATTTGAGCTCAGGTGTTCCTTTGTGCCCACACCAAGGTTTTCTTATTTCAACTATTCACTTCAGAAGTAGGAAATAATCTAAGAAGGAAGCCATAATCCCACTGACACTTGGACTGCAAAAATCCACTTATCAGATGATTAACACAAATCTTTACACTGAGCTTAAAAACTATAATAGCAGTTTTGGGGGTGATCAAAGGCTGCTCCCATGTAGATTGACATTTAACAACTCCCCAAAGATTATTAGATTAGCCATTATCATAGACAAGATAGTGTTTTGTTCATCAGACCTGATCAGACCTACAAACGATTCTCCCTCCATTTGTCAAGCAGTGCTTTTGGAAACTGAACTTGTGTTCAATTTCTGGGAATCATGAAATCATTTAAACAGTGTCACAAATCCTTGAGCTTAAAACACCTAATTAACTTTAGTCAATAAGTTTAATTGTGGTAATTGTACTCACACTATCCCTGATGTTTAACTATTGCCAACTGGCCTCTCCATTGCTAGGTCCAATTATTCTCATGCCATGCAGCTACTCAGGTCTAGCATATTATCAGCCCTAGCCATCCCTGATACATGACATTTCCAAGAACTAGAGAGTAACCCCTCATGCATGCTGGCCTTAATGACTGCTGATGGAATGATCTGCTGGAGGTATTCGTAGAGACAACTGAGCAATGTCCATGGGAAGATCCTCGTCAATATCTCCCTCTTTCTGAATCATCATAATTCCCTTCAATATCTCAAATAAATTCCAGCATTTTCATGTCAGTTATTAAAGTCATTCTTAAGTCTGGCATTGATTATCTCATCTAATCAAATATTATCTCTAGTTAACCAAGCCAATATTTTAAAGATCACTTAGTGAATATCCCCTGTAGGGTGAGACAGTCAGGCTTCTTCCTCCAATGGCCTATATATCCAGCACCTGGAGTAATGCACCCTCCCCATGATTTTGCAGCCCAGTGGGTGTGCTCAGAGAATAGGAGAGAATGAGAGAGAGAGAAAATGAGAGAGAGCGAGGGAGAGAGGGAGCAAGAGAGGGAGAGCTCAGACAAAGAGCCTGAAGATTCTATGAGGACTGGGGGGATTGCCTGACTCTCAGCCCCCTGGCCCTAGCCTTGACTGTCCTGCTAAGCTTGTGTGTCTGTGTAACTGTTAGAACCAGTAAAAAATCTACCCAGACTGGTGAGCTTAATGCCTATATATCACAACCTCCTTGGCAATGTATTTGATCAGATCAATCATTTATTATGTTTCCTGTGGTTTGTCAAACTAGAAATAACTTTATAACTACTCCCAGTTTTTTGCCATTATAGACTATGAACTTAATCTAAAAATTCTTTTGATATTAAAGTGATTTTCTCATGGAACAGGATATCCACTTCTCCATTGGGGCTTTATTGGCTTTGACTTCCATTAGGAACATCAGGGCAATCAGAGGAGTGTGGGTTGCATGTGTGACTAATTAATCTCAGTTTAAAAGGAAATTATGCTGCTTGTAGTTATTAAAATGTTTGTATGCAAAGATTTCATTGCTCGAAAGGGAATTCAAGAGACTTTAGAGCTTCAAGGTTCATAAATTCACCTATGTGATCTTTCAAATGTTCATCCTTTTTCAGAAAGCCTGACCTCTTCCCCAAAAGAATAAAATTAGGATTTTAGCAGAAAATTCCTGGAGGGGTAGTACATTTAACTGTTGCTGCAATTCTGCAAAGTCCACAGACTTGTGTTTCACCTAGAGTATTATCCAATATTGTAAGAATAAAGGGAGTCCTTCAAAGTTTCTGGAAATACTTCTGGTTTCAATGCATACTCTTAATTACACAATGATAATGCTTAAGCTTTCTTCTTCTGTTTGCTTTTCAGAACTGTGCAAAACAACTGGTTGAACCTCTTTGTTTTGAAATCAGCCCAATCTGGGTAGATTCATCATGGATCCTAGCAGCTAAAGAATGTTGTAGCCCTTGGCATTATCTTCATAGATTTTTTAATAATGAACGGGGGGAAACAGGCAGCAAAGAAACAGCTAGTTGAGTTTCTCTCTAATCACATTCTCCTTACAATTGTCTCCCTTGCTCCTGGATACCACCCTTTTATCCCCTTCCTCAAGGCCCAGGTATGTACATGTATGCAAACCACACACCCATTGCATGGGTATGTGCAATATAGGGCTAAACACCACAGGTTCTGATCATGGAGTCTAATTGTCAGAAGGGTATGAAAAACCTGAAAACTCATTTATCTTATACTACAGTACTTACAATCACTCTGGTTGACATTGGTAAATAAACATTAAAACCATTTTTTCTCTTAAATGTTGTTTTTTATCTATAAATCGTCCTAGGTTATCACTAGTGATAATAGGAACAAACTGAAATCTCTTATAGATTATTCCTGTTTGCTCCACTAATGTGGCTTGAAGATGTGTTTGCCTTCAATATTTGAGCAACATAATACATTTCTTGGGATATTTTTAGTATCAGTTATAATAATCATAATAGAACTGCATAAATATAGCACAAATCAGAGAAGAGTCAAAGTATTAATTTATATAAATATTAAGAGGGCTGAGGGTAACTATGAATATAAATATAGGAAGAACCCAATGCTCGCAGCAGAAAAACTATCACAGATTACAAGCCTGATAGAAGAAGGAAGAGGTAAAGTTTAGAGTTCAGAATGAGAGAGCAAAATGGAACAACCTACATAGAGAGAAATGACAATTTTCCCAAAGGCAAAACTAATCCAAGTCAGACTCACAAGAGGAGAATTAGAGAAAGACATATTTAGACTCAGCTGGGAGATGGACACAGTAATCCACTAACATACTAATCAAAGAATGCTCTATGTAGGGAAAGAATATGGTAAAGAATACATCTAGAATGGCAAATGGTAATCATTCTACATGGTTTTAGAAACACTTATTCAAAATAAGTATAGCCAGAGTTACCCGTAGAATGATTGAAATCCCAGGGGGAAATTTGGAGGGCTAGAGTTAATGGTACTTGCTGTAAGGATGCATGATCAGTAGTTTTCACAGATCCTATGGGAGTTCCTTTCAAACACACACACAGACAGACAAGTTAAAAAAAAAAAAAAAAGATATTTCCAGTGCTCCTGACTAGTATCAGGGACTGGAGTTGCAAAATGAATCACTATACCCAGAAAGGCAGAGCATTTTCAACATTAAATTATGGTCATGTGATCAACAGTGAACATATTCTCACATATCATTGATTGGTATTGATGACCAATCATTTTCAGAGGCAGAAAACTGAGCAGAGATACAAGTTCTCTCTGAGAGCAATAACATAAGTCTACACCATGTGGAGAAAGAACACATGGATTCCATTTAAAGAGCTTCTATACCAGCCCCAATTGGAGAATGGAGCATCCATTATAATTGGTGTGGTTTGACTCATGAGTGTTTTATCCCATTATATAGAAATACATAACTATATATTTACAAAGGCATATATAAGTAGATACACATGTGTGCATCTAGGAAGACATCAAGTCATCTGTACACTACAAAACAATCTGATTCATTATTTTTGAAAGTATGATAGATGATATATATCTTATAATATTCAACTTTTATCCTGTACCAGTAACTAGTGAATGTTTTAATATATTTACCTACTATAAGCTATTCTGATTAATACATTTCACATATGTCCATTTGTTGCCAGACTAAAACTTCTTATACTGAGAATGATTGCAAAAATTGGATTGTTAAAATGTCTAGCATAGGCATATTCTGAAATTCCAATTTATTTTGAAAGACTTGGCATCATTGTATTTTTGGCTCCTCCTACCCCCATCAACAATGTTTATGCTGCAGATTGCTGACTTTTCACAGACATCTCATAGGAGATGTTTGTGAGTTTTGTTATATGTAATTTCTTATGGTTCTCAGTAACAGTATTTTCATTGTTCCTTTCATTATTATAGCTACTCTTGATATTGGGTCAGAAAAACAGGTAAATCGTGTACTTAATTAAACTTACAAAGGGGAGCAACTGGCCTGTTAAAGCCAGCCACACACCAGGCTTTCCCCAGCTTATGCATGCAATAGCAAGACCACAGAAACCTTAAAAAGAGGTAAAAATAGATTCACTTATTAAAGGGCAAAATGAATGAAAGTTACTGTGGGTATAAGGAACCCCTTTGGTAATCTTACCCACAGTCCAGTCTCTAGTCCAAAGAGCACATGGCTGTAGCAACCTTTTGCATGCACAAAATAACAACTGCCCCAACTCAAACCAGATAAAGGAGTCAAGATGCACCACCATTCCTCTTCAAAGGCACAGTTCCACTCACTCCAAGCCAGAAGAAGTCAAAATGGTGTGATCACTCCCTCATCCAAAGTGGGAGATTCAAATCCAATGAGGAAAATCAAGATGGTGCCGTCAGTTCTCCAAAAGGCACAGCTTCAGCATTTTTCAGTTCCAACTCCAAAATGGCCCCTAAACCAACAAAAGTCAATACAGCATACAGCAACACAGCAAATTCTCTTCAGTTCTCCAGAAGACTTCCAAACTTTGCAGTTTCAAAGTGAAAACAGTTATCAGTTACTAATTTCCAAGTTCGACTATACAAGTTACAAGTCTCTCCAACATGCTTCTCCAGGCCCCAAGATGCCCAGGCTAGGACATGGGCCCTTCCTGCTCTCACACCCACAAGCTGACTGCTCCTACTGTTCCAGTGCTCTCTCTGTTCTCCTTCTCTCACCTCTTCACCTGTGTTGTCCCATCCTCCTTCCTAATTTCTCAATACTAATCCTATGACTTGAAGTCTGCCTTTCCTTCTCCAAGTTTTCAACCACCAGGACAATAGCTACCATTTTAATCCAGCATCACTAGTACTGGGGGCCACAACCCCCCCAGTTTCACTATAGCCCCCCTAACATTCTGAATATTATAACATTAAATTAACACATACTAGTAGACTGATATTTTGCACGAAGTATTCACTTTTCAATTAATGTCAAGAATTACAATGACTTTAAACTTAATGATTTATTTTGAGATAGATGAATATTAAATGTATAGAAAAGCTATTACCAGTCAGTTGAGTACTAACTCAAGAGGTGGTACTTAAACATCAAAATATGAACATAGGATACAGAAACAGTAGCATTAAAACCACTTTTCTGGTCTTTATTAAAAAAAAAAAGCTAAAAGCATACCTTTTAATTTTAATGCTAATTATTATAGTAAACCTTTTGTAGCCTTTCCAATTACCACCTATTTGCATCACTGAATTTTTTGTCTACCACTGAGTATCCTGAGAATATTATGTCTACTTTAAAGACAGCAAGAAAATACTGAATAAGTAATTAAGTTCAGTATCATGGGTGAGACAATAATAGCAGTGAATGCTTAACTTACATGTGGGAGGCACTGTACTAAATGTTTTATATTTTGTATGCACCATTCCTTTCAGGACTAAAATAACCCATTTTGGTGACTAGGGAAAAGAGGCTTGAAACTTGAGTAACTGAAGATCATAAAGAGAAATAGACATCTGGCTTTTTTGACTCTATGTTCTATGCTTCAGACCTCTGCTTAGACCATAGTGCATGTTTAGTGATATAGTCTTAAGGAAACAAAATAAAATCTATATAAGTAATGTGAATAATAAATGCAGCTTACTTTTTTTATTCAAGGACTTTACAATGTGTGAGTAGAAATTTACAATTTTAAAGTCTTCACAAGATCTTCACAGTATTCAGTACACATTATTTGCCATTAATAACCAAGGTCAGTGTGTGACTGTATGTGCATATAAAAATGACACACAATCACTTACAAGTCCTGAGTTGATTTTACAACTCTCATCCTCTTCTAATCAGATGACTTTGAATGAACAATTATATGTATCAACCTTACCCATAAAGTAGTAATAGGGTGTTTAGGAGGGAGACTTAGAATAACAAATAGAATAATGGGAAAGAAAACAGTTTGTAAATTGCAACTTAATCTACAGTTATCACTCCATCATTGTTGTTTTAAAAACTTAAAACAAATTGGAGCCAAGGAATAATCCCTAAGGGGGCAGAAGTTACATCTGTCTGTGGCAAAGAACATTTTAAAAAGGGAGTGAGAGGAGACTCTTCTGTAAAGAGTTTCCAGCAGTGCTAGAAGATAACATATGTCTGATATTCAAAAAAGTCAAACTGCCTGGCACAGAACAGCAAAATGAATGAGTTTGCTAATGAGCACTAATTAACCTGTTTG
The DNA here is from genome assembly GCA_004024945.1 of Uropsilus gracilis. NCBI lineage: Eukaryota > Metazoa > Chordata > Mammalia > Eulipotyphla > Talpidae > Uropsilus > Uropsilus gracilis. The sequence goes on from PVHY01007502.1 coordinate 8,137, forward strand.
GGTGGAAAATTTGGTTTAATTCAGCGGATCTACCACATGCTGACATTAGACTGAATTTTAACACTAAGTGACTTTTACTAATTTAATTGATAAAAATTTGAATCTCCGAGCATTCGTTTGGTCATATGTATTCAAATTCAATAAGTAGCTATGGTCAAGGAAAAGATATTTTATTGTTGTTTTAGTTATTAATAATATGCATTATAATATCACTTTTTTAATTTATAGGAAATGATAAAAACAATGAAAGCAAATAATTTCTGGAAAATGACAGCAGTGTATAATTCCATCCTCATAAAGAGAAGCAATATTCACAATTAAACACATGTTTTATGCAGAAAATAATCATCTTTACTACAAAATGGATCATTCAGATTTGTGAGTTTATTTTTTATTATAAAAATACACTGAGTTATTTGAGCCATTTGAACTGTAATATTTTCCATACTTTGAGTTTTGCTAATTGCATATACTGGTGATAGTCAATGTACTTCTTTGTTCTATGTATTTCCTATATACTGCTGTCTTCACCCAGAAATTTAATCAGTCTTAGCTTTTTATTTTCTTGGCAAACTCAACCAGTGACTGTATGTGGTAAATGCTAGGACTGCAGGAGTCACTCACTATCTATATCTATATTGATATACTTAGTTTATATTTGTTTTCTAGCTAATATAGTGGTATTCTAATTCTATAGTTGCTTTTTATGGAGTAACTGATATTCCATAATAAAAAGACACATTTCTAACACAAGAAAGGGTGAAAAAAATGAATCAATGTTATTTCTAATAGATAAGATTGTGGCACTTATTGCACCAGAATCAAAAACTAATATGCCTTTCATCATAATTACATCTTGAGTTCTTGAGATTATATCATTGTAATTAATAAAATCACTAGTCCACTGAACTCCTTCACTTATCTTCTCCACTGATGTTCTGACTACATAAGGAAACAAACATACAAAAAACTATCCTTGATTCTTATAAATTTAAAACTTATTTTAAAATTATTTTGGTCTTTAACTTTATGGAGAAAGCTTTCAAAATGAATCGTTATAAAATTGTAAATAGGTAATACATATAGATATACCAGAAATCCAAGTGCATTATATATATAGAGATCATCTATAATATATGTATATATGTGTGTGTGCGTGTGTGTGAGTGTGTGTGTGTGTATGTGCGTGAAACTTCCCCAGTATCCTTATTCTCATCTGCACTCCTCTAACTTGTCTCCTTTCACAAATAAACAGTGCAATTAATTGACTGTGTACTCTTTCACAGATCTTTTAAGGTTCATTTCAGTGGAAAAGAGTGCCCCTTCTAAAATAAACACTAGATTTTTCATTGGACATCTATTTGGGAAAAATCAAACCCATATTTTTCTGGTTCCCTTATATCAAGGGTTGGTCAGGGAGGCTATATAATAAGGATGATGCAGTGGCCTCTACAAACATTCCTTGATTTGTGCCCTGATTTGTTCTGTTCCTCAGTCCTAGTGCCTGCAAAGTGAATGGTGACTTTAACTGGAGATCATGGTCATGTCCTAAGAATGGTGACTGGTGATCTGGAAGTAAACTGGTTCCTAAGCATATCCCAAAGCAAAGCCTACTCCAGATATTAACAGAAAAGATGAAACCCATCTTTCAGGGAAAGTAAGAGAAATAAATTCATTTCCAGATAAACAAGAACTGAATTTTTCACAGAAGATCTGTTAAAGAAAATAATAATTCAGACTTCAATTTGTTGAGCCTATATTAAGAGAAAAAAGAAAAAGCCAGACCCCAGAGGTAACAAATTATGATTCCATTTATTTGAAATTTCCAGAATTGACAAATATTAAAAACTAAAAGTACATTAGTTGTTGCAATAAGAGGAAATGAGAGGAAAAATGGAAAATACAGGATTTCTCTTCAGAGTAAATGCCATTGTTTCAGAATTAAATGTATAAGATTATGAGTTATATTAGAAATCAATCAATTGTGTATTTTAAAATGGTTATATTTTATTTTATATGAATTTTGTTTCAATCAAATTTAAAAACTAAGTCTACTAACTTATTCACCTATATCTAATACCTGTCTCTGATAAGCATTAAGAATAGAACACAAAATGCCATAGAAGAAATTGGTTAGGATAACAGGATTGCCTCAACATGTAGCAGGCATGGGATCCTGATGTCTTTATAGTAGTGAAAGGAAAACAATAAATGATAATGAGTCATGTGATGGTACAGAAACAGGGTGAAAAGGAAAAAAAATGTTTTAACTCTAAAACACATCTGCCAGCTTCTCTCTACAAAGCAAGGCTAGTAGCAGCTCATTAGCATTACCTTTTTTTTTTCTTTTTTCTTTTTTTTTTTTTTTTTTTTTTTTTTTTTTTTTTTTTTTTTTTTTGAGACTAGGTCTGCTATTTTTGCCCATGGAACTGCGGGCTCACGTTGCCCGGGATGCCACAGACTCAAGCAATACCCAGCCTCAGCTTCTCACGTAGCTGGGATTACAGGCATGCGCCACCACACCCAGCTATTTTATATATTTTTTGGGATTAGTTCTCTCTGTGTTGTCCTGAGTGGGACTTGAACCCCAATCCCTGGCCCTAGCCACTTCATAGGCTGAAGCTTACAGGCAGGAGCCACCATGCCCGGCTCATCAGCATTTACCTTTAACTTGAACTAGACACACCTATGCCTGCTTCTCTCCCTAGGAAGCAGGTTACAAACTGTTCATTAGCATTTACACTGTTTATCTATTATTGATATTCAAACATCAGTTACCAGCTTATTTCAGCTTTCTTCCCCTCTTTCAGACCTAAAACGAAAAACTTAGAAACACAGTTTAAACTTTAGACTACTTTGCCTCAATGTACCCTCTTTTAAACTGGTGGGTTCTTTCCACCATCCCCAGCCTTCTCACCAAAATTCCAAGTCGAAGCAAGACTCTCAGAGTGCATACTAATTTATTTCTAACAAAGGGATTTCCTGATTACTACAAATGAAACATTTAAATAAAACTCTGATTACTTTAACATTGTTCAAAACCTTTTTCAACATTGTCCAAAGTCCTTTCCAGGTTGCCTAAAAATCCTCAGTCTCTCAGTCCTGATCATCTCACCAAAATCAGCCAGTCAGAGTTCATCTCCAGATGCTGGAAGACATCTTCCTTTGGTGTGCTCCTCCTTGTCTTCCATGTTGTCTTCTCCTTGTCCTCCAAGTAGCAGAAGAAACTTCATGGTACCGGACACAGCAAAGTTCACCTTCTTCTCAGGCCTAACTTTTACACAGCCTCTTCCAGAGACAAGTCAAACTCAGCAAAACAAACTACAACATGGAGTTCAAATCTGCAAACTCCTAACTGCCTTTAGTATGCATGCTTCTAACCCAGGCCAGTTAAAGGCTGCAGGCCCCAGGCCTTGGCCACATGGCCAAGCTCACATGGTTCACATTTTCAGTCCACAATATGGCAGAAACTAAATCTGAATCTGAATCTTGAATTCCCATTTTTCCTCCCTCTCCTTGTTTCAAATCTCTTTATATATTTTTTCTGTTTTCCCACCTTTTAGGAACAGCTCCTGAATTATTATATTACAAAGAAAAAAATCCTCTTTTCCTCCTTCCTTCCCCTTGTATCCTTCTGAAGGGAAATTCTAATTAAGGCCATTCTCACATTCTTTCTTGAAATCTGCAATCTTAAACAGGTGACAATGACACCCAGGGGTGGCGGTGCCCCCTATCAGTACAAACCAATAATTGCCAAGAAATGAAATAAAAGAATAAAATAAGTTAAAAAGAATTGGAAGAACTTTTCTGGCAGGCAAATGAAACATCAATAAGTGCAAAAATATCTAGACTTTTGTTTATTTCTGGGTGATGCAATGAACATTATTTAGATGAGCTAGAAAATTTTCCTCTCCTAGGAATCCCTGTGTCACCATATCCTGTGGCCTTGGCTCATTGGCATTGGCATTGATATTTAAACCTAGTAAACAAAGTGAGAACCTTTCTGTATGCAAATATCCATTACTTCCTCTAGATTATGTGTATGAATACGCTCTCTTTGGCAATAGTACATTGAGCAGATACTGAAGATTTTTAAGAGTATGCTAATATGTCTCCCTGCCTCCCTGCTTTTATTCCTCAGACTATATTCAAGTCAGAGTGAATAAAAATACAAATTTAATCTGTATGTCTTCCTCCATTCAGTTTAAAAGCATCTAGTGGCTCTAAATTGCTCAGATCAAGTTTTAAAAAGCTTCACAAGGCATCCCTGCCTTTCCTCATTTTTTTCCACAGCTCACCTCAAACTAGTTTCTCATTTACCCCATGCTACTACCACATCAGATCTTATTTATTCTCCAGTCTGTGGCTGTCTTCTATCACATTTTTATATGCGGAAATATATTTTTCTTATAGTTAAAATATATTTTGCCCTTCTCTTTTTGATTGTAGAAAGATAACACCTGTTCATTTCTACAAAAGATACACAGAATATGAACTGTAATATAAATAATAATTATGAATTATACACTCATGTAGTACCTCCAGAATTAAAAAAAAAATTAAAAAGTAGACAAATCTCTCTCAGATTCCCAGTATTTAGTTCCTCTAATCAAAATTTTTCAATCTCCTCCCACAGGTAAAAACTCAAAATTTAAATAGTTTTCATATATATGTCAACATTCCTACACAATAAAGTGGGATGTTGTACTATATAAAGTCACACTGTATGTATCAGTTTGCAAAATGTTTTTCTCACCAAGTTGTATGTTTTAGAGATTTAGCTGTCCTGCTACAGAGAGCTACTGTTGATTTATTTTGTTTTATAATATTATCTCACTACAAATTTATTTCAAATTATCTATTTAAACCAATCCTGAGTTTTTTGTTTCTTAGAAATTATGAACATTGGTATTATCAATTTTCAAAATAAATGTATTTTAAAATCCTATGCATTATGTTTGACTCTAGATTTTATAACTAGGAGCACAACTGCTGGGTCACTGTGCATATATGTAAAGGTTTTCCAGAGTAAATGAAGAAGTATGTGCTATACACCATAATGAATAACATATTTCACTATTCTGTTCATTTGTGAGAACTGTTTTTATAAATCATTATATTTTTTCTTGAAACTTTGAAATACACAAAAATTCACATGGAATTAATAATCATTACAATATGCAATTTCATAGTCTTCACTATTTTAACATATGCTGTACAACTATCACCACAATTTCAGAAAATCTAAGTACTTCTAAAAGCCCACAACTAAATACCCTTTAGTGATCACACCTGTACATGCCTAAGTGCCCCCCAGCCTTGTGGCATTTAGCAAGTACAACTTACTTTTGTCTGTATAGTTGTTCTCTATCCTGGCCATTTCATTGAGTTTAACTGTATAATACTTTGGTGACTGGCTTCCTCAGTTTAGCAAGTTTTCAAAGTTGATCCCTCTTGGAGCAAGTTTCAGACTTAATTCCTTCACATGCAAATGATATTCCATTATTTCAGTGTACTACATGTGTTTAGACCATTGATAGATATTTGGACTTTTTCTACCTTTTAGCTATTGAATAGTGTTCAAACATTTGTGTATACATATAACTGCAGGGATATTAATTTACATTTCTCTTGGTTATATAAGAGAAATATATATATGTATACACACATACATATATATATATATATTTGAGAAATTTCTGACTTTTAAGATTTTAATTCTGATCAATGGTTTGAGGACTGTCAGATACTATTCCCAAAGTGTTTGCACCTTATTTCATTACCACCAACTATATATCAAGGTTTCAATCTTCCCCATTCTCACTAATATTTGCAATTATCTTAATTTTTGATGCAAGTCAATCTAGTAGGTGACATGTGGTATCTCATTGGTGTTTTGATTTCCCTAAATATTAATAATATTGAATATGTTTTTCTTGTTGGCCATTTGTTTTATATTTCTTGGAGCAATGTCTACTTGGATTATTGACCGTTTCTTGATTATTTTTCATGTTGTTGTTAAATAGAAAGCATTTCTCACAGTGTAGAAACAAATCACTCACCAGAGACATGACTTTACCTATATTTTGTAGTGTCTTTTACCTTGATGTCCTTTTAAACGCATACATTTTTCATTTGCAAAATGTTCTATTGATTTTTTTTCTTGAGCTGCTCATTCTTCTAATTTCTCATGTTCCATAGAACAATGTTTTGTTTTGTTTTGTTTTGTTTTAATTTTGTTTTTTACCCAGGATTTTTTTTTTTTATAAATAGGTGTGACTTCAAATTGGTTAATGAAGACATGCTTTAAATGATATTTATATTTTGCTGGTACTTATACTGTGAAATAAATTTTATCAATACAATTAAAATATGTTTACTTTTTTTTTTTTAAACCGTTTTCACTTCATATTACCTACAAGTCTATAATAACCATGAGGGCCATATTCTCTTCAAGAGGGAAGGAAAGTTCAAAGACTATACTTTCAGGAATAATTTCTAAGGTTCATTACTAGGATAGTTTAATGATTAAAAATATATAGACCTTATATACTATAGTCTGCAATAATAGTGTAAGATTGTTCAATAGAGTACATCAATACAATACAGACTCTCAGAATTATAATGTGTATCCTAAACACACTAAAGGATATAATAAAAGTCAAGGTCTCAACAGGAGTCTTAACATAGAGTATTTGCTCAATATGTCATCTCCTTGACCATGACCATCATCTCTATCATTAGAAAACATCAATTTAAAGCCTGAACTCATGGGCCGGGCACGGTGGCTCATGCTTGTAAGCTTCAGCCTAGGAAGCGGCCGGGACTAGGGATCGCAGTTTGAGTCCCGCCTGGGGCCCGTAGTGAGACCTAGTTCCATATAATAGCTGGGCATGATGGCACGCGCCTGTAATCCCGGCTACCTGGGAAGCTGAGGCTGGGAATTGCCTGAGTGTGGTACCCTGGGCAACGAGAGCCTGGGGTTCCACGGGCAAATATAGCAAGACCTAGTCTCAAAGCCTGAACTCAGAGAAATTTCTTGACCAACACTGGCAGGAGGCAAGACCCCCAAAGCCCAACACCAGAGCCATAAGGAAAAGCAGAAAAGCAATGGTGATGGGATTGGATTGGAGAGGACGGCCTGCAGCAAAAAACATGGACAGATCACAAACGAATATAACCTGGCCACCCAATGCAAACTTAAGACTGAAAATCTAACAGCAAGGTGCGCCTGGACCCAACAACGCAGTCCCTCACCCAGAGAAAAGACACTAACATAAGAAAGAGACTAATGGACTCAGCACAGCTAATAAATAACAAAGAGTGGGGTGTGAGAGAATGGAGGGAGCACTGGAGGGAGGAGGGAGGGGGAAAAATATATAACAGAGAGGTTGTAACCCAAAGAATAAAATAAAATTGTTTATATAAAAAAAAAGAATACATCAATTTATAACATTAATAGCATCTTATTAAATCTTTAAAGCTTGTAGTCTGCAATAATAGTGTAAGATTGTTCAATAAGTACATCAAGACAATAGACTTTAAGAATTATAATGTGTATCCTAAATACATTAAGTCAAAACCTATTTCTTTTGTACTTAAAAAAAATTACTACTCACATTTCTTAAAGCTAAAAGTCTAAAATCAATGCACGGGTGGATCATGTGTTCTCTGAAATTCTTGCTTATCTTTAATTCTATAGTTCCAAGATATCTTTTTGTGTGTTGACTTGTCTTTTATGGTTTTCTAAGAATCTACTATTATAGCTTTTGTACTACTAGTCCATGTAATTTTTTACAAAGCAATTTTATGTAAACAAGCTATAAACACTTATAGTCTATATTCCTACAATTTTTACACACTAAGAATGATTTTTTACAAGAAGGGTCCCCTCCTTCAGTGTGTTGGCTAACTTTCCTTAAAAGCTTATCCTCAAAAGCTTACTTTTAAGGATTATCATGAGTTTGTATAAATTATTTATAGTAATAACTTGTAAAACATTAAAATTGTAATTCACATCATAATTTTATATTTCTGATACCTTTACCTATGTTCACAAACCTCTTTTATCTCATTAATTTGTTTGCATCATAAAAATGCTATATAATATTATTTCACATTATATTTTCAAACAGACTCATATCCCTCTTTATATTATTATTATTTAGATTAAATATATACCACATATCCATATGGTTTACTATACAGCATGATGAACTGAGACTTTCCATTTAGAACAATAAAATAAATAAGTCACTTTGAATCAAAACAGATAACAAATCCACGGAATTAAATGGACTAATCACCAAAATAATGTGGTTTAAGTTACTAGGGTTCAGTGCAATAAATTATTCCCAATTAGAGTAATGAAAATAGTTTTCTTTGCCCAGAAAAAAATCTACAGTATTTAATTATTTTGTACATTTTTTTCCTGAAAACATTAACTTGATTCCTTTCTAGAAAAATTAGTCTCTGAGCATGAGGTATTGCCATTGTATTATTAATTTTTATTTGATCAGATTTTATAAAAATTCAACCTAATAGAAACTATATAATTTTCTTGGAAAAAATGTCTCATATCATCACAGACACATATATACAAAATAGAATGGGAAAACTTGATATAACTATTTAGGAAGTAGCAAACACAAAGTGAGTTTTTGAATTTGCTATCAGTTTAGAGATTTAGCCTTCATGTACTGGGGAAAGAAAATGATACATGTATTAGCTGAGTTTCTTGAACTTTCTTTCATATGATACTATTACACACCTACAACAGTTAAAAAGAAAAACTGAAAACTGCTAATTCTATTTTCTGGTGAGAATGTAGAGTGACAGAAATGGTACTCCATTTTTAGAAAGAATGTTAAATTCTTTCCACTTTGGAAATAGTCTGGGAGATTCTGACAAACCTAAGTATACAATCAAAGAAATCATGTTCTTAGCAGTTGCATAGGAACATCTATTTCTACATAATACTTAAACACTAATATTTATTGAAGTTTTATTTATAACCATTCAAGGCTGTAAACAACCAAGATGTCTTTCCATGAGTTAAGATGGACTGACTCTGACATGTCTAAATAGTGAGGTACCATCCAGCAATAAAAGGAAAGAGTGGTAATGACATTCAATGGCATGGGTAAGTGCAAGAATAGTGCTAAGTAGAATAATCATGTTAGGAGGAATTTTCATATTATGTGAAAACCCAGTTGATGGTGTTCATGGAGCAACATAACAATTTATTTTCCAGTTAAATGCTGGTATCTTACAGAAAATAAAGCTTGCTTTTGAAGCTAACATTAAAACAAATAATTTGTAGTAGAAATATCAAACAAATCAAAAACTGTTGGTAACAAAAGTGTAGTGTTTTTGTCACTAGATTTAATAATTATATAGTCTCATACACTTTTAAGAATATGTAGTTTCTTATCTCAAACTATGATCTTTACATAGGGAGATGTAAACAAATGCTGAGGACTTTGTCCCTTTGCCTATTTATAAAAGGCCAGTAATAATTGTCAAAAATTAAGTTTCATCATTCTAAGCTAATTTTTGTACTATTGCTTCTAAATCACTGAAGGTATTCATGTCTTTTAGTGATTCACATATGACTTTTTGAATAGAAAAAGAAAAACCTTCAAAGGAATCACTTTGGATTTCTAAAACACGAAGGACTAGCTTAAATTGTCCTATACAAATATGTGCCCATACACATATATTCTATAAGTAACCCTTGTTTTTGCAAGAATATAAGTTTCTAGACTGTATCTAATATTCCAACTACTGAGTTAAGTTGCCATTATACTGCTTGAATTAATATAACTATACTAGGCTACCTGACTTTTAATCTTCTGTTAGTTATTTTGTTAAGAAAAAAACAGTGATAATCTAAAAACACTACCAAAGGTTTAGTTAGTTATGTTTCTATATAAAAAAATCACAATTCCACACCTTTGGATTGAGATTAAAAATATGTAAAATCAAAATAATAGCTTATGAATTACATGGCATTTTGACACCAATGCATATAATATCTAACTATAGTAAAATAAAGCTATACTTTATGTAAATGCCCTTCAGAATAAAATTAAACAATTTAGTTCATGTTTTTAATAGGCTGTATCTATACTTGTCATCCTGCACATGTTCAGAATCTAAGGAGGGTACTGGTAATCTTTTCCTTACCATTTTTCTGTGATTTCTGTGATTTATCACTCTCTCCTATAGCCTCTATGATCTCTCTCACAACATGGCTTTCTTATTTTCTGACATACATCTTACTTTACCTATCTACACTACACTGTCATTTTCTGGTGTGTCAATATAAAAGGTTAACTCCAATATTTATATCCATCTAACAAAAAAGCATATATATATATATATATATATATATATAGATTATATAATAGTTTCACAAAGCAAACATCATAAAAGGTGGCTTTTATTCTATCCAAGCATCCCTCTAAACTAGAATAAATAACTTAAGATCTCTTTCAAATATTTTAAGAAAGGTTTGAGTAAGATATAATTATCTAGGGAATATCAACAGTCAAATGAGTATTTTCATGAGTTTATTTAAGTGTATTTTTGAACACAAAAATCATCATTAAGAAAGGATATATTCTTCACCTTTTTTAGTCACAGAAAATGTACTTCAGTGGAAAATAAAAATTAAATTGAGACTTGTTCTCTTTCTGTCCTATGGTTATTTTCTTTCTTCAATTTTCTTTCTAAAAATAGCACACAGAGCTACTGAATTGAAAATGCTGTTGATTTAACCCTTGAGGAAAGAAAAACATGATACAATTGCAAATAAAACAAAATACATATGAAAACAATGATAAATGATGTATCTTCATTACAATATTTGAAAATATCATCTTGCTACTGGAGGATTAGACATTTTCTAAAGAAATAGGTAAAATTAAAGGCACAGAGTCTCAAAAAAGCTCAGTTAATTTGTTTAATATCCACAAAGGGCAGGTTTATTTTTACAAAAAGGGAAAGAAGCAGCCACACAGACATTAACAAGCAGAAAAAGCTACTGCTGTGACTGCTGCTGGTTTTGAACGGAAAAGCTTTATTAGAAAAAGATGCTTGCATAGACACAGTAGAAGAGTGCTGGGACAAGAACTGCTTTGGCCAGGCTAACTGTTGTCCTGTTGTAGTGTCCCTTTTTGCAGGAAGGTTTCACTACTTTGTGAGATTTTTATTTACTGCCAAACTCATCACTTCTTGGGTATAACTGGGTTGATTTTTAAGGGCTGATGATTCTCTGTAAAGGCTCTCAATTGCTATCCCACTTCATGTCATGCCTATGCATATTTTCTCTAGCAGTTCTTTAAAATGAACAGAAATTTCTATATCTCTATCTTCAGAATGTAAAGGCCCAGTTTAAAACAAAACAAGCAAAAAATTAGAGAGAGGACGAAGATTTTCAATCTTACTGTATTATTGACTTTCACACTATAATTAATATTTAAATAAAAAAATGGTGTCTGACATCATGGAAATCCAGAATTAGGTAAAAAAGTTTCTAATGTTATATGCTAATAATATTTTACATCACATTATTATATTGCTATGGTTAGTCCATCAGAAATGTATGCAAGATATATGTGTTCAAATTAGTTTAATTATTTTTAACAGATTTTTATTAGCAGAAATGAAATCCTCAACAATATAAAGAAATAAGACTTCTAAAGTAAATGAAAATGCATTGCCTAGCATAGTTGGGTGTGTGGTTTTAGTTAACTGCATGGTTCAAGGACTCATGTTGATTTGCCATATTGAGATTTAATGATTTAATACCATTATTTTTCAAGAACATAATGGCTAAAGCTACATCATTTCTAAGTTGAATTCTCTGGCTTCAACTTTGAATTTATTTAATCTTATTAAAGTCTGACAACACGTGATGGAGTATAAAATCAATTTTTAAAGATTAAGGAATAGATTAAAATAGAGAAAACCTCTAATCTTTTTCAAAGTCTAATATTACACAGGTATAGTAGAAAATTATGAATGCAATTTTAAAATAAAAATTCATTTTATCAGATGGTAACACTTCAAAATATTAATAATAACATAAATGTCTCTTTTGAAAGTTTATAATTATAAAGTTTTGCATTTTTGTCATGAAAGGAGAATTTAACCCTAATTTCAAGAAAAATAATGATCTTTCTTCAAGGGCATTGCAATTTTATAGTTACTTCTGTTCATAATTTCTGAATAAAAATAAAAACATCTCATTCTATTATGTATAATTTTCCATATTTTAGTGTTTCTTCACAAAATGAATGTACAATATTTAGAATTTGTAACTAGGGCAATATTTAAAGTATGAAATATGTAAGAAGAGGCTAAAACTCTTGTTTCTATTCCATATCTTTCTGTGTGTCATGCATGCAGTCAATTATTTGGTAATGTCTAATGATAGGAAAATAGTATAGCATTTTACTTTTTTTTTTTAAGTAATGGTTTATTCTAAAACCATCCTGTCTAGGAAATTCTATCTGTGCAATTCACTTTACCTTTAATTGTGTTTAATACATTTTTCTATTAATTTTAGACTAAATCATTCATATCATTCCCATCAATTGAACATATATTGATCAATTGACAAAGTCTACTGACAAGTTTGCTTAATAAGATCATTTGAAAATTTAGTTAGCACTATTTTACGATAGATAGCATTGTTAAACATAATGCAATTATGTATTTATTTGAATCACTTATTTTTACTAAAGTAATATCAGTCTACAACACTGTATGTGACTTGGAGGTAGAGGATCATTTCCTTCACTCATAGTTACCACACCACACTCACTGCCAGGACACAGATAGCCCTTTCTAGTTCCTAGTGCTCGCTTCCCATTTTGGTTTCCTCTCATAAGTTACCAATTAGTAGCCTCAATTCTACTATCAGATTTCTAGAGTTTACTGCTAATATGGCTTTATCTGATACTTCAGTGATTGTCAGAAGGGCAGATGCAAGGAGTTTGGGTAAAAAGTTAACTATATGATGAAGGATCAAATTAGACTTTCACACTAAAAGTGAAGAACTAAAGTTGATATACACAGCATTGACTTCTAATGATATTCACCTGAAACAATGTTATAAATTAAAATATTACAATGCATATATATACATTGTATGATTTAGTTAGCTATATATATATGTATAGCTACTTTTACAAAGTAAAAGCATTAGTTTAGTAGGAAGAAAAAGAGCTAAATGACTTAATATACATAGACATTTTATATGTAAGCTTATGTAAGCATCTAATTTGTCTTTGTCAACATGTTATCAAAATACTTTGGCTTAAATGTAGTGATTTCAGAAATAAAGCAAAAAAGAGAAATAAGTATGCTTTAGGATTTAAGACAATATCTTCTAAGTTTCATTTATATACTAACATTAATAACAGACAAAATGTCACCTAAGATTTACTTTCAGGCATAAGCATTTAAATCACTTTTCAAAATAATATATTTAAATCTAACCTATTGGGTATGAAATTAATTTATGTTATTAATGGAAAAAAGTGAATTACCTAATAACCTTTTATTTTTACCATAGTTCATATTGAAAAGCAAAAATAATGGAAATATATTCAGTTGCCTAACAACTAAAATTTAAAATAAGTCTGAGAAAGTTTAAGAGAGACACGACTAATAAGTAGCTTTTATTTAAAAAGAAAACTTAAAAAGTGGAATATTTCCAAAGCTGTAAATTATTTTTCTCATATATATAGACCAGTTTAATCTTATGCAATGGGTGCTTAATAAGATCAATATATCATGTCTCAAATGTCATCTCTCAGACAAATTACTTAAAATGAAGCTGAGATACTCATAGATTGCTGATAATGGCAGTTAAAATTCTGTATCTATGCTTACCTTCCAGAACAAAACATATAAATATATAGATACATAGATACACACACACACACATATATATATATATTTACACACATATATATGTTATATTAAATGCAAATGCTTTTATATAGCATGCATGTTGAAACTATTTTTTTAAATGTCTATAAGTACCTGAATGCTTTTTTGTAAACACTGACAACTAGTATTGGAATTAGAGATTGCACATACCTAAATTTAATAAGTACCTATGATTTTGTGCTTTGTATTTGTCTATTTCTCATATCTACCTCACAATAATAATAGTTACCATTTGTTTCTATTTTAACAGATGAGGAGTTCATGTATGTTGAAGAAGTTTTCCCAAGGTCCAATAGCTCATTTTTCCAAGTATGCAAATTTCTGAAATTAATATCTGCAAAACTTTGTTTTTTTGTCACAAAAATATAAACGATACATGGAAAACAGAATCTAAGAACAGTGACTGAAATGGAACTTGATAATCTTAAAGTCAACTTTCTCCCTCACTTCCCAGACAGAGAAACTTACCTACATTTCCTCTATGGTACTTACAAAAAAAAAAAAAAAAATGTAAGCAAGTCTACTTGATGACATGTCTATGACAAGATACCATGCTACATAAAGGCTTTCATTTACTTTTTCTTAACTGTGAACAAAAATACATCATGAAGACTTGATATGATTTTTCTTTCTCCCAAAGTTCAGGCATATTAAAATTTAAAATATTTCTATCACAACACACTAGTTAGGCATTTACATTCCTCTCAGGTTGAGATATTTATATCCTTATTTATTTATATTTAAGTTTTTAATGAAGTATCATTGGTTTACATCATTGTTAATTAGGTTTACATCACTGGAGGTATAGGATCTCCCACTCCAGGTGTGGCACTGTGGCATTTCAATCTGTATCAACTTTCCCATTCTAAGAATCTCCTTCATGGGGAATAGTGCTCTAAAACAAACAAACAAACAAACAAACAAACAAAAAAACAAAAAAACACTGTAATGATTAATTGATTAAAAGTACTAAACAAAATGATGACACTGCAGTATTATAGATTTTAATATATACATTCTGACTTCATATTCTCCTTTCTCTGGTATTTGTCCAGAAAATTCTCTATTGCAGATGTATCTTAATATCTCTGTTCTAGAAATGTAGATGTTATCTAAAGGATAGATTCTCTTATGCACACATTCATTCTAATGCAAATTCCACCAGGAGGAAATATCATTCATAAAAGCCTCAGACTCCCCATAAGAGGCATTCTGAAATATCATATTTTGAAAGAACAGGAAGAGAAAAAACAAAACAAAACAAAAAACTATATGTAAAGCAGTAGTAATTACCTATAAGGCAAATTCAAATGCTTATGAAGACTCTGAATGAGGATTGGAATAAAAATGCGAAGTGACCTTTAGAATAATAAATATGCTGTTATCTCCCACCATCTTTTATTTGGAAGACTTTATAACTAGGTCATTCCTGAGAACCCTGTGTCTATGGCATTTATGGATTTTTTTTTCTTTGTATACTATAACATAATTAACTCCATTCTGTACTGGCATTCCTGTACATTCAAACTATTTCCAAATGGTAAGAATGGTTAGTAAATAAAACTGAAAAATGAAATTCTTATGAATTATTACCACTATATTCTGTTTCCTTGGACCATAACTAACGATAATGGGTTATGAGTTATCCTGTGTTACATAGTTTCAGAGTCCATTGTCAGTGCTGAGGGCACAGACAGTAATAAGTAATATAATTTTGTTTAACTGGGCTAAAACACCTGCATTTGTATTTTGGGAGAAGAGAGGTTCCACTTCATAGTGCACTTTCCATCAAGGCATCCACAGTCCACCATCAATCCATTTTGTTCCTTCCTTTGCAGATTCCAAGGGGTAGTTTCACATTTTGGTTTTATCTGATTAGGTGGTTGATTTCTCTACATTCCAGTACAGGTGATATAATTCAGTATTTGCATTTTTTTACCTTCTGTGGTATTTAGCTTAACATAATAATCCCTTCCAGTTTCATTCATGCAAGCAACATAATTTTAGGGGGAAAAAAAGTACTTACAAGTTTAAAAGTAAAATTATGAAAAATAAAGTAGAAAAAAACATTTAGATACAATGTACCATTGTTAAAAATAAAGAGACTGAAACTCTTTCAGCTAAAACACATAGCTCAGTGTATGATTGTCCAAATTATTTATTCTAATAATGCTAAATTTTCAAATGCAAGCTTTATATTTCAAAAACAATTTTTATATTGCATTTATAATTTTGGTTTTACATATGGTCAGGTTTTTTACTGTGATTACAGTTAGAAAAAAAAGTAAAGTGTTTTAGCAGAAATAATAAAATAATTCAACCATATACTGCTTTAAACTTATTTCACAAGAATATGGGTTTGCCTATTTTTCATGGTTTCTTACAATAACATAAAATAGCCTCTCAAAAGGCTTATTTATAAAAACACATCAGCAATAATTACGGATGATAAATCAATTTAAGTAAATGAATTAAGAGGTATGAATTTTTTGGAACATTAATTGAATCTATTTTTTTTTTTTTTTACAAATAGAAGCTATAAGCATCAAAAATTTGACCATAGTTATAACTATTATTTCTATCATATGCATTATCTCCTACTGTCAGTGTCCCCAAGATTTTTATGAGAATTAGATTAGATGAGACACACATGATATAGTATAGAACCATGACGTACTTTATTCATTATTTAGAGGTTGTAGGGTGATAATGGAGAGTATTACATTCCAACTCACCATCTGAGGATTTATTTTCAGATTTCAATTACCTCATTTTGTGTTTATATGTTTTTCCAAACTACAGGAGGATGAAATAAAGAATGGCATCTAATTGTATTGGTCACATACATCACCAAGTAAACAACAGAAAATAAGTCATTCAAACTATGGGTACTAGCTACATTCGTAGAAACTTATTTTTGAAAAAGTTGAATTGACTCTAGTCAATAATAAAATTTCTTTTCTGGTTTCTCAAACATATTTCACATAAACAAAATCACTGTTATTCAACATAGTTACCAAGACAAAGTGAGCAATGCAGGATACATTTAGAAATTAATGGACAAGGAGGATTTGGTATATTGAGATAGGCCATAAATAGAAAAACAAGTTTACATCCTTTGAGTATCTTGTAATTAATTTTAAGCCACTCAAATAGATGACTAGAATATTTTACCATTAGTGATTTATGCACATTCTACATTTAAGACTATAATCACTCATAAAATTATTTTTTAACTAGTTTAGTTTATTCTAGGAAATAATCAAATTCTGTAATTTTAACCAAGAGTGGAGTTTTCCATTTCAAGTTTAACTACAAATTTAATAGGCATTAATTGCATACTCTGAGAGTAAATGCAATTGTTACATGTAAATTTGAAAACTGACAATTTTGTGAATGCCCTAAACATCATCACAGTCTCCTGGGTAAAATCTCTGAAAAGTAGAACTGAAATGGGATGGCAACTTTGTTCACTGAAATGAAACCTAATTATTGTGTTGCCGCTTCTCTGAAGAAAGACTGTGAAGAGAGTGAGGTGGCAGAGTACAGCACAGGAAAAGGATGCCACAGTTCCATTTTAGCATGAGAACGCCAACACCATCAACAAAAAGGATCTTCTGGCTCCTGTACTCAATAATCATGATCTTTGGAAAAATATTCCTTTTATGAAGAAGAAATTATCCACATATTCTAAAATGACAGTATTGACTGGTTAGCATTTACTGTGGAGGAGAAATTGTTCTGAGTAGTTTTAAGTTCTAGAACACCCCTGCAGGTATGTACTATTATCTCCATTACACAGGTGAATACAATGAATCATTGAGCAGATAAGTAATCTTCTGCAAGGTGTCCCAGTGTCAGAGTCAGAATTTGAATTCACAATGACTAGTTCTAAGTCCATGACCTGGAGCCATCAGGAATATTGTCTCTGGGATTGTTTCTCTTATTTTCAAACCATGCCACTCTCAATTCTCATTTTAAATTCATAGACAACTAGCACCTATTCAACCTTTGTTTAACTTCCTGTGAAGATGTACTGATAGGGTTGCAACATAGCCAGAACTCCAATTTAAATGCTCTGCTTTTTGTGATATTCAGACTTATCTAATTTATAATTTAGATGTAAAGTAATAAATACCAACATTTACCATGGCAGCAGTAAGTTGAAGTAGAGACTTAATTTTCTGGCTAACTCAAAAATAAACTAATCAATGAAATTTGCATGGGAAATATATACAATGAAAGTACAAATAAGAATATGCAACTGGTCACAGTGATCTGTTCCCCCTTCTTTTTCTTCCTCCATCTCTCTCCCTCCCTCCTTCGCATTTCGCTTTTATCAATTCTTATATTGGATCCTAACTTGAGTTACTGTAGACTTCATATTTCAATAGAGGAATGATATATTTAAAACATTAAATCTCTGGCATGTTGTAAAATAATTACTACCTAATAACTGCAAATCATGTTTTTAGAAGATTAGTCTAACATGTTCATATTGGCATGTACCACCAATGGTACAAGCCTATATAGGTGAGGCTCATTAATTTAATTCATTCAATACAAATCAGCCCCAACTTATGGGAAAATAAAGTATATAATATATCTGGCCGATGTGTAACACACAAAACACATGCCCATGATGGACATGTTAAAAAAAAATTAAAACATTTACTTTTACTCAATTACTGAAAATGAGTTGATCTTTTGTGCTACATTTTTGAGTTAAATTTCTACATTTAATCTGGTAGTGCACTTTCCACCAATATTTAAGATGACAAGCTCTATGGAAACATTTTTGTCAATTCTCAATAGTGAACAACTACTGTAATTTTAATATTCATTCCTCCATTTTGCTGTGTTCATCACATAAAGAAAGTGTGGTATGAAAAGAAAAGTGTGATTTCACACAGATACACAAATAATGTAGTTTTTTTCTCTTTTTTTTCCATCTCTCTACATTTCCTGGAAACTAATATATTGAAGGATTAAAGAAAGGGGATATTTCATAACCCACACAAGACTGGAAGCAGTCTCAGGAGGTAACTTTTATCCTGGAAAACAGGTAAAATATTAAGGAGTTCAGTGATGACAACTCAAAGCTATCATGCAGGTGAAAGTCTTGAAATTCAGATCAAATGAGTGATAGCCATATTTAGTCATTTAAATGAATCTAACAGAATGGAGAGAAGAGTCTGAGTATTAATGAGACTTTAAGGACCCACAGAATGGACATCTGCTTTCCTGCAGACCTCGCTGTAAAGGAGCATCCACACTGATGATTTCTTTGTGGAAGTAAATGTCCTGATAGTCACTGAGGACCCGGGATGATGCACTATATAGGATAACAGGGTGACTTGACTACTTCCTTGAACTTCCTTCCACCCCTGAGGGTGGAAGCTGCAGTGTTGAGAGGCTTCATTATGACAGTCAATGAAAGCTACTTTGTCTTTAGCACTAAATCTGAAAGTAATAATATAGTCTAATTTAAGATAAAAATAATATATTCACAATGTTTAAATGCAATATATATGTACTTTTACTGTTATTATTTAGGATTATTTTAGCAAATTTATTTCAGTTTTGGCTGGCTTACAAGCTCAAAAAAGTTACACAATATAATTATAGGTTATGGTTTTGAAATCTCTTTAGGAAAATGATTTTTTGGAAAGTATAATAATATTTTAATCAATTATAAGCACATTTGACACAGATTGTGAATCGTTTACTCAGTCTTTGAGTCTATATCATGTGTTGAAATACTTGTTGTTACACTTGGTTACAGGTGAAATCAATCTTTATAGTACATTTAGATATGGTAGTTTCTGGAGAAAAATAGTTCATTTCACCATTTCAATACTTATGAAAGCCCCAGTCAATTGTGCTCTTTCTAGAATAGTGACCTCCAACTGGTTGAGTGTCTGCAAAAAGGAAATTTCCACTAAATTCACATGAAATGCTGCATTTAATTAAAGTAGGATATGGACAAATACTTCCATGAAAATAGCAGAGCCTGAGAATGCCTGTACAGTTGTGCATTCCCAAGTGGATGACATCCAGTCACATACAATGAATCACAATTATAGACAGACACAAACCCAAAGTGAATGTGAGTCAGAAATCTCCTTCCATATTAAATGAATGTGTTGTATTCAGTTTAGAGTGTGCCTTACTCAACTTGAGTATGCATGGCCTTCTAAATCACTGAATGAACACAATCACTCATTGTTAAACATGTTTGATTTTAAAGCACACATTTGTTTTGATATAAATTATTTTTAAGATACAAATTTCATGTTATACACAGTATAATTTAGCAATAGAATATGATAGAAATTGTGAATGCTAAAAGAGAACTATTTGTATGAAAGTATGTAAATAGAGGTGTAGAACAGGATTATGTTCATAGAGTAGAAATAATATAAATATTTAAAGCATTAATTTTGAATAAATTGCTTCAGATTAATAAGATAAATTATAAAATGAAAATGAAAATGGGAGAGAGAGGGAAAGGGAAAGGAGATGCTGAGGGTCTAGAGAGGAGGATTGGGAGAGAAAGCGGGAGTGTAAAATAAGCAAAAATGAATTAGACTCTGAGTCAGACCCACCTATTATATTACACTCTTCATTGTCTTGGTAATAGGAATTCCACCTTCCACTAAAAGTAATGAAATTACAATAAAAATAACCATAAAAATAAAGCTGTAATTTGAGCAATAGTTAAATATTATCTGATTATTTGCATCTTTCCAAAATGGTGTGAAGAAAAGTTTGAGTGGAGCTTTCCACATATAAATGGCATCCTGTAGAGGATCAAAAGGATTATTCCTCCTCTTTAATGTATTGACTGAGGACTATGGGATCTCAAATCTTATTCTCTTCCTTTTCCTAAATGAGAAGGATTAGTCAGTGTAATGTTAAGTGATCCATCATGTAACTGTGTGATTAGACTTCCCTAGCTTCTCATGAGTCACTTGTAAATGAAAACTTGAATATCAAAAATGCAAAGCTGAAAAAGAGGGAGGTCTCAAATCCCAATACTTTACAAGGATTTCAGAGCAAACTAAGTAGCCTGTTACTAAAGAAGGTTCTCCTACTCATATCTTTTCACTGAAGGTTGAATTTTACTGCTAGAGGATTAGATAGGGAGGTCACAGCTTGGAAGAATGCACAACAGGTCTATGAACTTGAAAGTCATCCTCTGCTGATAAAGTTTTTGATTCTTTATGATTATAGTCACAAGAAAATAGGAGATGTTTAACAATTACTTCTATCTGAAGGGATGCATGTCAAACTTTGTTATGTTTCTCCCTACTTACCTTTCTTAACATGAATGTAGTTACTTTATTTTCATATATTTGTGTCTACCCATGTTATTTGCTTTTTGTTTTACATATAAATCTACAGACAGCTTAATGTTTTTGTGATAAAGCAAAGGTCAATTTGTTTTTATGTTTTTTCTTATAGATAGTTAATCCTTTTGAACTTCTATTGAACCAGAACTCTTCATTGGAAAGAAGAATGTTCTTTCCTGAAGGGTTAGTCTATTTGAAATAAAAAAAGCCATATGTATTTTGTTCTAATTCTGGGCTTTATTTTGTTTCATTGACCTATTTGTTTTATCCTTATATCAATACCAATTTGCTGAACTACTTACCTTTAATATGTTTTAAAATTAAGTATTTTTACCCACTGTGTACATTTTCAAGATAGCCCTGGCTACATTTGACTCCTGTAATTTTATATTCTTTTTATAATGAACTTGTACATATTCACACAAAAAAATGCTTATGAAGATTTTGATTATGTTTGCACCATATATATATAATATATATATATATATATATATATAATATATATTTGGGAGGGAATATCAACTTCATAATATTGAGACTGCTAATCAACAAATAGAGTATAAGTCTGAATTTAGTTACATATTTGCTATTCTCAAAAGTTTTATATCACTGCATATTTATATCACTCAACTTTCATCAGATCTGTTTTTAATCATGTGGCTATGATCACAATATACTGTATGTTTTATTTCTAACCTTCATTTGGAATCATTAGTAGTAGCTTTATAAAAATACAATTGAATTTGCGCAAAGACCTTGCACCCCACATACTTGCTAGGTTCCCTTAGTTTTTACCAGTTTCTGTGTAATGTTACAGAATATACTCATTTTACTAAGAAACAATCACAATTTACTATTGATTCTACTGCATCACTGGTCTTATCTATTCAACTTCATAATGATGCCATCACTTTTCTTGAAACCATCTGCATATCTACTCATCTGCTGCAATACTCATTCCAATAGTATCCTAAATATCTTCCTACTCCCTCTGATCTCTGCAACATAGCTACCAAGCTTGTGCTTTTTAATTTCATATCTGGACATCACATACTCATATTCAAAGATTTCAGTGTCATCTATTCCTTTTTGCAGTTGCCGTGTTTTATTTCTGATTTTTTCCCTGAATAGTCTCAGAGTCTGTTTCATGAATTCTGATGACTTTTCTTCTCCAGTCATATGAGTAGGGTGGGATGATATACAGAGACCTGGTTGAATATGAAATTGAGGCAATCATCAAATATTTGTCATATATTGTTTCATAACACAGGTTCATATATTTTTAATAAGTGTTTTATTGTATTGTATTGTATTTGTATTAAAAATACAAATGAAACCAAGCATAATTTGTTTTTCTTTTCTACATGGCAATCTCATACACAAATAATATTGTGAGTCACAATAACAAATCACTGACTTGGAATTTGTTTTAGCTTAGAAATAGACCTACACCAAAAGTGGGTACTGTGATTACCCTGGATACTTTTTAAGACTGTCTATTCAGAAGTATTTATATTTTACCTGTGATATTGAACCATAGGATGGTGATATTCTTGAATTTTTTGTGGAAATTCTTTTCAGAGAAAAAGAACTGAGAAAAGAAAATTCAACCAGAGAGATGGAAATAGGAAGAAAGCACACAAAAAAAAGATTACTGACAGCAACTATGAGTCCCTGAATCTCCTTGTGGAAATAAACAAAGACCAACCAAGTGAGAACAAGTAAAGGTTATTTCTTCAGACTTGCTATAGCAAGGAATTAGCTACTGTCACTTGAATTTTTGCAGAGACTCAAAGGCAGAGATGTTGGAAGCATTTTAATAAATAAAAGGGGAGGCTATTAGTAATTCCCTGATGAGTATATAAGTTTGGGGAAGTTGTTAGCAGTCTATTTGGAAGCATTTGAACCTGTAAGATTGGTTAGAGGTCTACATTTGACTTTCACGTTTTGTTAAAAATCGGGGAAACTGCTCAATATGCTTAACTGCTTGACCAAATTCTGGCTGCTTGGATTCAAATGTTATAGGATTTATAGTTTTCCCTCTTGGATTGTAGGTAGAGATAGCAACCTGACTTCATGTAAGTCTGGCTAATAGTAGGTTGGTTACCTAGGCTTGTATTTATAAATATTTGAATCATTTCCCTATGAATTTTATCATTATAAATGGTCAGGTTATAGTCCATTTGTATATTTGTCTTGACAGTCATGTATGAATCATAGATTTTTCAGTAATATGAATCAATAATTTCTCCAGATATCTAATTTAGTTTAAAATGTGGATAGGTCAGTTGCCTCAAGTTTTGAAAAATATGAAAGCTTTAGGTGTTTTCTGCCCAATATGCTTAACATAAAAAAAAATTATTATTCTGATGTATAAAACCCCAAAGAATTGACTTCTGCCTCTGTATTCGAGCATCAATCTATCAGTAATTTACAGGCTTGCACCACCATATTGAATATCTTTCAATTGTGGTAACAAATGGAGTAGTTTCCTCCCTCAAGGATTTTGTTATCACAATTCTTCTTAGATTGTTTTGTGTATACTCTCTTTCTTACTCCATTTATTGCTATCATTTTAAAGTTAACCCTTACATATTCTTGAGCTTCCAATTATGACAACTCTTTTTCAAGGAATTTTAAATTTTGACTAGAGAATGTTTTATAAATTTGAACTTCTTATTGAATTACATACCACTTTTATAATCAGTATATAAATTGTTTAAGTCATTGCTAAATACCTATTTAACAGGTTGGAGAAAGAGCCTAAACTTTTGGATAACTGCTAACATTTACAAATAATCTGCCCAAAGATGATGACATATATATTTATGGATTGAACGAATGAAAGATTTTTAATAAAATTCTTGCAATAAATTATCTCTGTGTTTATTTACTGAAGCACACAAAGTATAATTATAATTAAATGTATTTTACATCAGTCTAATAAGTTTAGAAAACACATTTTCCTAAGATAATTGTTTCTCAAAATAACAATGTGAAGAGATTCATTAAAAATATGATAGAACAATTAACACAAGGCAGTTTCTGACAGTAGTGTCTCTATCATATGAAAATGTATTAGTCTATGAAATGTATTAGTCATCCATAGTGATGCCTATTTATATATATGTAAAACAAAGTCACATTTTTTAGTTTTATATATTTAGTTTGAATTGGCATCATATCGTCAGGTTGTCAAATATGCTGAAATGACTTTCTGAGCCCAAGATGATGTCAGCTCTGCCCCAGAGTACCTTATCAGTAAACAGAAACTTAGATAACCTCTGTGACCTTGTAAAGTTTCTCTTGACCAGAAACTCAGTGTCTTCACAATCAACCACAAAATACCAGTGCTAGGACACCTCACCTCAAACAATTTGCTATATGGCTCCAGACACTCAGATATATTCTGTTATGCAATTCCTTATTACTTTTATTCTTTTCCCTATAAAAGTTTCCTGCCTATTGTCCATTTTATAGTTCTTCAAATGGGGACTATATACTTTATAAAGTTTTAGATATAATTTCTTTGTAAAATTTTAAATGTCTTCTTAATTGCTTTAAAACAAGTGTATTTGAATCCCATAAATCCTCCAAAATTTTTTTTTACAAAACCTCTTTTGACTCATTCCTGGTTATTTCTAATCTCAAATTTGAAGTAAATAACTCTGAAGCATTTACTTGTATATACTGAGAAGAAAATGGACAGCAAAATAAAAAGATCTATACTCCAAAAATACTTAATTAAAAATACTTTGTATACTATTTACACAGACCTTGGGGATTCATTCAGTAATATATGTTCAGGAAGATAGTACAGATTTTGCTTTTGTAATTACTTATTTAGTTTTTTTGGTATTCTATTTGTTTTATATTTTATAAACAATTAATAATTTATAAATAATTATTTTAAATTAATATATTGTTGGGGAGTTAGTGCTAAGGTGATAAAGAACTACAATTTGAACTCTCAATATTTTACTTCTTAGTATATTGGTGAATATACATTTCTTTGAAATGTAACCTGCACTGATCTTGACATTAAAAAATAATATTATGACTTTGAGACATCCAGCAGGGGAGGAAGGAGAAGGGTCAGAACAGAGGAGGGAGGAGCACAATGGACCAGGATGCTATGGTGGTGGGAGAACTAGAAGAATAGCAACTCAGAGGTGAAATCAAATGTTCGAATATTAACAAAGATTAAAGAAAATAAAGGTTAACAAAAGAAAATAATCAAAATGTAATGTCATGGTAAGAGGCAAAACACTGTTGTTGCATAGCTGATAGCTTTAGCAGTTAGAGACTCATGAAACAGGGACCAATTAGCAGCAACAATTGTAATTTATATGAAGCTATAGACTTCTCTTGACAAATCCATTTTGATGAGTAGAAAAAAAGTACTTGACATTTTGGCACACAAAAGTTAATTGCTCTCTAGTTCCAATTAGAATGACACATAATTTGAATTTAGTTGCTTAATGTGTTGTTTGAAAGGGAAAAAAAAGAAGAAGAAGACTTATAACCTGAGGTGACTGTGATTTAGTAGTTCATTGCCACAATTCACGCAGAGAGCAATAAAACTAGAAATTTCCTGACTGATGATGACTATCAATGTCATTCAGGGGAAAGTATTAATTTCTTTTGATGTTAAAGTTCAAGAAACACCATGTGTTCTAATGTTGACTAATATTAGCTTTGGGGGAAGTTTCATAATTAAAGACTTATGACAATGAACCTTAACATTTAATAATAACAATAGTGAAAAACTCTAAGAGCGAAAAGCAAAATTCACACAAAATGAAACAAAATATAAAAGAATAGTTCTTATATTTCAGATTGTCTTAGTTGTTAATGATATTTACCTTAGTTAATTACAAAATATAATGAGACTAACATAAAAATTAATGAGCAAGGGCTATAAAAGATGAGGAAATAGGAGGACAACATAGGCTGAAGCAGCTGGCACTAAAAGGGTTTTAACTAGACTTTAAAGCAATAAATGAAGGCAAAAATAGCCAGGTGTGGTGGCATGTGCTTGTAATCCCAGTTACCTAGGAGACTGAGGCTGGGGATCACTTGAGTTCATGGGTTTGAGACAACCCTGGACACTAAAGCGAGATCTAGTCTTTTTAAAAAGGAAATAAATAAATAAAAATAAATGCAGGCCAAAATATAGCAAGTTTTTTTGAAAAAAGGCAAAACTAATGATGGGTTGCTTTTAGCACTGAAGCAGTTATACAAATCAGTTATATAAAAAGCTTATTTTTTTAACAATTAAGCTTTTACCTTCGTAAAAGAAAAGTAGTGACATTTTATTAAATTTTTATTTTATTTTTAAAAATAGATGATAGATGATAGATAGAGATAGATAGATAGAGAGAGAGAGAGAGAGATAGAATTTTAACTTCCCTACCTAATATGGGTCATATTGGTCATAGGCAACATTAAGTAAGACAACAAATAGCATAACAGCATGAGGTAAAGATTCTGAGAAGAGGTACCACAGATAGAGGTCCTGGAATTTGACAGTGCAAAGAAAATAGGACAGACAGCCCTAGTAATCTGCCAGGACACAGGTTCAGTTGGGGCACAAAATGACAGTGAGAATAAAGATGCAACCTCCATTTCCACAACTTGGTCCTTGAAATGAAGTGCAGGCTTCTTTTCCCACAATTCATGGCAGGAGAGCTGTTCTCAGAGTATCAAGGAAGTTAGGAAGACTGTCCCAAAGAGTTTGTTCTGGAAGGCTAACCAATTCAGACTCATTTTCAATGAAGGACCATGTTTATGATAAGTTTGGACAAGTTTCTGTTCCTAAAGAGAATTAAAGACTTAAAACTAGGTCATCTTAGCAGAGAAATCAAGAAAATGTGGCCTTTCATTTTCAGGATGAAACAGGAAGAAAGGTCTGAAAACATGTTGATATTCAAGAGAAACATTTTACTCACATTTGGGAGTATATTTGTATCCCAACGGTCCCATTTCACCTAAATGTCACCACAGTAAAACTATCCGGGAAAGACATTTGCAGTGAAGAACAGAGAGTTTTGCTATTTGAAATGATATAATTCTACCACAGGTGTACAGCTCTGAATTTGTCTTTTCTATAGAACATGCAACAATTTGGTGAAGATTCTTCAGTTATCCAAAAAGGAGGCTTTGATAGTGGGAATAAGATATCATTGGAACAAGCCACCCCCACAGAAAACCTATAAACCTGTTTTTGTTCTTTAGTTTAGAATGATCTGTATATTGAGAATTTTTATCCATATTTTAACCCATCTCCTAGGAAACTGCTAACATTTTAATGCTCTTAAATATCATTAGAGTTTTATAATGTTCAAAATATTTAGTGATACTTAGAGAACAAGATAACCTTGCAAAAACATGGTCAAAGGGAATATATTTGGAATGATGCAGAATCTTAAGAATAAATAAGTAAAGGCAAGAAAAATAGAGATACAATGAAAAGCAACAGATTACAAAGAATCTATAAAGCTTAAAAGTAATCTGCTAAAAATCAGATTGAAGTTAGATTTGGGTGGCAGAATAAAGAACAGCCATGAAAGTATTACAGAATGCCATTCAACCAATCAAACAATGAATAACACCTTTAGAAGAAACCCAGGGAATAAGTAACCTTCTGAATTATGCTTTTGTGAGAGAACTTTCTCCATTCAGTGTTAGTTATAATTATTGGTGTACTGAAACATTTTGAGCACTGTTTTTCAAGATAGACTGCTGAAATTCTGATCTGCATATGATAAGCTTAAAATATATTAATTGCTGCAAACATGAATTAAATGATACACCTAAAAAGATTACACAAAGCTACTGACAAAGCACAATTTGAGTGAAGTGTAAACTCCTGCAATTTGTTGCTTGTTTCTGCTGAGACTCTTATTTCTTGTCATTTATACCCTCATGAAAGCAAAATATAGACTATCCCACCCAGGTTGTTAGTGTTACTTCTGTTCTTTTATATCACAGTCCTAACACATGATGCTATTACAAGATGGACCCAACACAATTAGGAAAACATTTCATTTCTTATTTACTTTTATGTGCCACATAAATTAAACATATTTGGAGATTTCTAGATGAAAATTGAATTAAAAGCATTCATCAAAGTAACTGAGGGGTGACGCTGTATTTATAAAGTCTAATTACAAGAGTATAGTTTAGGATAAAAGTTATTACCAAATACAGTTCTGGGAGTTTAAAAACATGGTTGATGTAGAACATGGGAAAGATAAAATATATGGCTGGAAACCTAGAAAGATAGATGAGAAGCTATTTTTTTCTTGAAAGTTATACAAATTTTCTCTTTTCCAGACTATAAAGATATTTAAACTCTATTTACTCATTTATTTTTACCTCTCAACATGTGGCTTCACAATATGCTTGTTAGTGTAGAAAGATGTCTTTGATAAACCATTTTGGGGGGCATGAGGGGATAGACTTTAATTAAGAACCACATATAAACAGCCTGACTGTCAATATTTGAGGGGAACTATTCAGAATAGCTCATAATTAGTTCCCTAGAGAACATGAAGCATTATGCCATTATTTTCCAGGAACATTACATTCAACTAACTCTGTACAATTTTAATATTTTTATTACTCTACACAATATGGCATTGCACTTTTAACATTTCCGCATTTGTTTAAATCTGTGACTTTTATCATTTTTCACATTTTTCATCATTTTCCTCTTTATTCCAAGTGTCCCTCGGTGAGCAAATTTATAACCTTCTCCAATTAGCAGATGCACAACTCTTATCTAGTTTCCTGGATTAAAGGGAAAGTTGGTAAGTGTCAGCAGAAGTCTCACACATTTTCCTCACAATCCTTTTGCTCACATTCAATATGGATTAAAAGTGCAAACCTTTGTTAAAGTAATAAGTGAATGTATGTCCATGTGAAACAATTTTCTTTCAAAGCAAATTATACTAGGTATTTTGAAAGCTAAAATACATACAATAGTAATAATTATTGCTTAATATGTTTCTTTTGCTTCCAGTGAGCATCTTTTTGTTTCATTTTAAGGGTGCTACTGTAAATATAATGCTTGGAAATGTTCTTGTTTCTGGGAACAACACTATAAGTACTGATGATGAAGGCCTATCTTTTTAGGCTATGTCTTCAAGGTTGCTTTTATGCTTAGAGTATGCCTGTATCAGTCTTATTCTACTTGTCTTTACATAGCAAGCTTTTGGGTATTGACTAGAATGACCCTACTGTGATTGACAGATTTCTGTATGGAGAAGAGAAAGTCATCCAAGGTATGGATACACACATGAAGAACAAGTCAATCCACTTTGTGCTCATCTTCCATACTCATATTTCTTAACATTATTTCTCAACTATGTCTGATATTCACCAGAAAACCATTGAGATGGAAAGTGAAATTTTCCTCAGTAAGATTCTACTTAGTCGAGAAATACTATGATATGTCCTCGGAACTTCTACTCAGAATTTCTACTTCCATTTAATATGTTCCCTCTAACACTTTTTCTCTCTTTCACTTTTATTGTGTCTGTTATTTGGATAACTAACTCCACAGACTAATCCCTGCCTGTTTCTTCACATATAACTTAGTTCTGTGTATGGTTGTGTACCCCAACCATTCTATTACTACCTCCTATGTGAAAATTTCACATCCTCGTAATGTGATTTTTACCTCAATGCATATTAATTTTAACATCAATGGTCATTCTTCGAATATTTACTGAATTCTGGTTACATATTCCAAAATCTCTTGTGATAATCAATTTGATATTACTTAATAACATCTATTCTTCTGTATAGGGAATAATCTGAGCATCATCTTTGTATTTCATTTCTGTTCATCTCTGTGGAATTACTCACTTTCTGCTAAGTTTTCCTGTGTCTGAAACCAACAGTGTTTAATAAAAAAATGTTTTTTAAGAGTTCCATTGTATAGAGTTGAGGAGAAAAATGGCACTTGTCACTACTGAGTTAATAGTGTAATCAAGTGGAGGAAATAAAGCAAATCAAGACTGAACATCAACAATGTCAATGTTGATGTTCATCAACATTGTACAATGTCAGAGATGCTCATAAACTATGAAAATGATGTTAGAGGGAACTGACCCAGTCAAGGAGGAGTGTCACATATCAGTGAGAATGTTTATGTTTTAATCTAGATGAAGAAGGAAGAAAAGTCTCTCTTTAACTAGAGAATATATTGAAGAAAGACTGCATGGATACAAGCAGGCAATGTAATGTGTTATGAGAGAAGTATGAGTGGCTGAGTGAGGAAGATAATCTTTGAGCAGAAATTGTGTGGGTGGTAACTACAGTAGTAGAGAACTGATTTTCACTGCTCTTAATTCAGTTCTTTAGGAGCTAACAGATCGCTGTCCTTTCTCTTCTAAGTAACATTTCTACTTTACTTATCTCTACTTTAATCAACAAAATAAAGATTTGTATTCCATCCACCTTTAAATGTTTACTTCTTGGTGTTCTCATTTGCTTTTCATATATATCCTTCCTTATACAACCTGAGTGCTTAAGTTTTAGTAGGCTTTAGCAGTAGTCTGATGAAATTCAAAAAATAATTTCACCTTGAAACAAGTGACCTTGCTAAATCAGTTAAACAAGGAGTGCTTAGGCATAGGTGACTCTAATGGCATCCTGGTCTACACAAGAGAACTGAAATTTAATCTTGAGAAAACCTCAAGGCTATAAAAATGAAATCTAAGGAAAAACAGTACAAATATTCATCTAGACTTTAGTTATAGTCAATAATTTCCTTAATCCACTTTCACTTTTGCTCAGTAAAATTATCTCTTCATGCTACTGTGGATAGAATACTTCATTTTCTACTTTGACACTGTCCAATTCAAATCAACTTTTGCTTAAATTCTTAAAATTTTAACTTGTTTCAATTCATCTTTCCACAGCCCTCCATGCTAACATATCAAACTTCAAAATAGTTTTTCTTTTTCTCTTTATCACAATGGAAAGATTTCACAAATTATTCAAAAGATTACCTGTAAAGTTAAAGTACTAAAACTTAGGACAATAATTTGTAAGTGAGATTTAATGAAGCATTCATAAAAGAGAAGAAATATATGTATAGTCATAACTGCAAGAGTTTATGAATCAATTTGAAAGAATTTTAGTTTTGAAAAGGTATAAGTAGAGAAGTGATGGTGTGTTCATGGATAGGAAGAATTGACATTAAAATATCAAGACTACCCAAAGAAATTTATAGTTTGAATGAAATACCTATAAAAATCCTAATTGCATTTTTCAAAGAAGAAGAATAATCTCCCTAATTATGTATGGGATCATAAAAAAACCACAAATAGCTTAATCACTCGAGGAGGAATAATAGAGTATCATGCTCCCTGATTACAAAGTTCACTACAAAACTACAAGTATCAAAATATTATAGTACTGGCACAAGAACAAACACACTGAATAATTAAACAGAACAGCACCAGAAGTAAATCCAGGTATATGTGGTCAATTAAATTACTACAAAATAACCAAAAACATAGAACAGGTTAAGGACAGTCTCTTTAATAACTGGTGCTGGAAAAATTCAATGACCATACAATTAAGAACA
This sequence comes from Uropsilus gracilis, assembly GCA_004024945.1. Classification (NCBI taxonomy): domain Eukaryota; kingdom Metazoa; phylum Chordata; class Mammalia; order Eulipotyphla; family Talpidae; genus Uropsilus; species Uropsilus gracilis. Next base: position 40,060 of record PVHY01007502.1, read on the forward strand.
AAACTGAAAAATCACCTTATACTGTGCACAACACAACTCAAAATGGACTACCAAAGTAAAGTGGAGGGAAAATAAAGAAATAGAGGGGGCACACTTGACTATAGTGGACGATTACTGGTGCCTTGGAAAGGGTGTGTGGTGTTAACATAAACCTGTCCTTTACCTTTAGTACAAATGTTGCAAACCAATGTTACCTCAATTAAGAAAAAATCAAAATATATTACAAACTTGAGCATAAGAGCTAAAAGCAAGAGGCTTCAAAAAGAAAACAAATGCAATAAGTCCATTGACAAAGATGTTGGTGCTGGTATTTTTTGACATAAAAACAAAAGCATCAAAAAATGGCACCATATAAAACAGAAACTACTGCACAGCAATGAAACTATCAACAACATGAAAAAGCAACCTACTGACCTGGAGAAAGTATTTATATATCAAATATCTGGTAATGGTTTAGTATCCAAAATGTCAATAACTAATACAATTCCCTAGAGTAAATTAAAACAAGCAAACTAATTAAAAATGGGCATAAGTTCAGAATACTTATTTTTCTAAGGAAAACTGCAGATTGTCATTAGGTACATGAAAATTTACTCATCATTCATCAGGGTAATGCAAACTAAACCTGCCAGGAAGTATCCCCTCACACTTTTTAGAATTATTATAAACAAACAAAATAACAAAATAAGAAATAACAAGTTCGGGTGAGGATGTGGAGGTAGGTTAACCCTTGTGCATTGCTAGTAGGAATGCAAATTGATGCAGACATAAGTAAGGCATAATGGTGATTTTAAGGAATAAGAATTAACTACCATATGATGCAGAAATTTAATGTATGGTCACTATTTGAAGAAATAAAAAATTAACACAAAGAGATATGTACACTCTGATGTTCACTGAAATGTTATTTAAATTGCTAAAACATAGAAGCAACCTAATTATCTATCAAAAGATATATACACTTTAAATATTGTGATATGTATATATATATAGAGAGAGAGAGAGAAAGAGCCCACATATATACATGTATATGAAGTCTGTATTACTAAATTACTAAATTGAATGAAATCTTGGTATTTAAAATTGCATGGATGGATCTTGAAGGTTTATGATAAGTGAAATAAGTCAAATAAGATAAAGAAAAATAAATATTATCTCTCTTATGTGTGAAATATAAAGAAACAGGAAAAATCAAAACACTATGAAGTCAGAGAGGAAATAGGCGACATCAGAGAGGAAATGTTGTAAGGAAGGTGTATGTGGGGATAAGGAAGGGAGGAGGAATGACGGAAGGGTGGTCGAAAGTAAAAAGACAAGTATAATAGATTTTCAATAAGATTAATATAGATTGTATAGCATACTGCAGTGTATCTTTAAAATATTTAATGTATTTAAAATATTTTTTTACATTAGTAATGGTGTGACTGAAAGCAACAATCACAAGTCAACTGAGTTCATAGATGAACGTGTTCAAGTGCAATATTTTGATGAAAAATAGCATTACAAATTAAAAACTGTTTAGATGATGATGATATTTTTACCAATTGACTGTATATGAACTCATGAATATCTAGGAAAATATTACATTTATATTTTTTCATGATAAAAGAGTAAACCTTGGTATTTTAAAATAAAAACTTGAACCTTTAATTTAAGTCTTCTTCAAACATCACCTTTTATTGATAGTTTAAATGGAATGCTATTTGAATCTGAAAGAGTTGCTGACATACTAACTGAATTTTCCCATTCTAAGACAGTGAAATTTATAAAAATGTGGATTCTGTGGTATTATAGGAATTTTCATATTTCATGTAGAAAACTCAATAATATCTCCTGCCAAGGTAGAGAATTGAAGAAGTGGTATTTATTATATAACTATTAACAATTAAATGGCTTTGAAATTGTAATTGAATTTATTTGATTTTGTAATAGCCACATTTGTATCACAATGTAAGCTTTATGAAGTGTTCAGAAGTCAATATTAGGAATGCTTTTTAGTCATTTCTAAAACAGCATAAAATACATTTTATTTATTGATAGTAATAGGGACTATTTCCCAAATATCTGTCAATTGTGTTAAGTAGGTTATAAGTAATGAATATAGCAGCCAGACTAAAAGATTGCAAGCTGTGATACAAATCTGTTCTCCAAAATACACTATTATTAAATCCAAAACTCAAATTTTGGTATTAATCTCCATGTCTGAAATTCTATTTTCTTTTCATCCCATTCTTCATAACTTAAAAGTAAATGATGTCATTATTACTAGAATGTTCCAACTGTTCATACATATCGAATATGAAGTGAAATATTTTATTTTACAACTCAATTGCTTATCTGATCTATAGTCCATTCTCCCAAAGCATCAACTCCTAATTTTCTAAACTTTCTTTGCTATCTTCATTTCTCAGTTCATTATATTTTGTAACTCCAAACCTCTTAAGACATTAGACAAAACATAATAATTTTCTTAATCAGTAGCACATTCATTCTTCATCAATACTCCACTCAAAATTTCATTTTTTCCCTTTCCTTTCTTATAAAATGATAGGTACTAGTAACAGTTATTGAAGAGTTTAGAATCCTATAAATAGGCTAAGATTTTTTTCCAGTAATACAACATTCACAAGTTACTTGAACGTTTTTTTTATTTATTTTTTTTTCCCAATATCTAGTATTTAGCACTTGGGTCTTTCATAAAGAAAGAAGCAGTGTGGATCAAGGGATGATAACCATTTCCTAGATCTTGAAGCTAAACTGACCTGAGAACATGTCCTCCCTCCAACCATTGGTTGTTTAAAATTGGCAAAATCTTTTTTTTTTTATTTTTAAGACTTCAGTGTCCTCCTCTCTAAAATGCAAAACGAGTACCTGACTTGCAGTATTGTTGTGAGGACTAGAAGTAGCTTATTATTATATACTTAAAAGGATGTGTGGTTAGAGATAATGCTCAAAAGTTTATTTTTTGTATACTTGTTATCCTCAGAAGCTCTTCTACTTTGAAAATTACTCAGTTTTACTGCCATTTTGAAGAAAATTTAATAATATATGTATAAAATAAAATATTCCACTTTAACAGCTGTCTTCATTTTAAGCACGGCTAATTTCAAAAGATCATGAATAACATGGCTAGTCAGAAAGCAGACTGTTAATGCTGTTGTATATATGCCATAGTGCCAGAATGGAATTTATGTATTCAGTGTTGGGGAAACAGCTGTGGGGATTGTTGGAAGAATTCTCTTGAATTTACTATTTCTGTTTAAGGCAAGTTAATTATTCCCAAGACTGAAGCATCTTTAAAATATACCTTTAAGGAAACTATTATTTTGAATGAAAGAGCAAACATGTCTTATGTTCTTTAGCTTGCTTTTTATTTTTAAAGAAATAATTATCATATCTCTTTTAAAAACAAATTTAAACATCTGATTGGATAAACTACCAAAATCTTTAAAATAATAAATAGCAAGAAAACATATTGCAGATAATAGTAGTTGTGATTCAATTTCAAATTATCTAACGAGTAGAACAACATAATTTTTGTTCCTCCTCTTAGTGCAAAACTAATTTTTCATTTTAAAAAATATCCAATTTGTCAAAAGACAAAGGCAAAGTTCAAAACCAACACTTGAAAACTAAATCTAGATTATGAGACATTCAGAAGAGAGAGAAGAGGGATAGAGAGGGAGAATGGTGGGGAAGGGAAAAGAAGGGGGGGAGCATCATGGATTATTGTACTATAGTAAAGAAAAAGAAAAGAAAATATTTAATTTACTTTAAAAAATGTCAAAACCCTCTTTTGGTTTCTGAATTCTATAAATCAACCAAGTTGCAAACAAAGACAGCATTCTTGAAATTTATTTAAAGAATGCTAGAAAATATTGTTTTTTAAATATAGACTAATTCTTTTGATTTTTCTTTTAGAAGAAGAACATGATTTCTTATAACAGCTTGATGTACCCTGACAAATACTTTTAAATGTTATCATTTCAGTTAAATGCCTATTAGAAGATACACATATTTTGAGGGAACATTTTTGAATAATCCACAAAAGGTAACAAATTTAATTTACTGAACATTGTCTAGATCGACTTTTAAGTTTTTAACATTTTTTAATATAGTGAAATCAAAGACACTATTGAAATTATTCATTTTTAGGTTTATATAAATGGGAAAGGTGGGAGAATACATCTTTTTATTCAATAGCATCAATGATCCCAGGTCTTCTTTGTGTGATAGATTTTTTTAACAGTGCTTCTGTATATGATTTTTTTAAATTTTCTGCAAATCTTACAAAACATTTCCATTCCTATGAATATAGTCAATACCTCAAACTGAATTATTTGGCTTTTTACGTTCATCTCTCTCATTATGTGATCAGCTATTGACATGGCGGGCATTCAGTAACTGCTGTTTTCTCACTAATTATATAATAATGGTTTACCCTTTTAAGTTTACTTTACTTTGCAAATTATCATCAAGATATAATTGACATAATATAAAATATATTCATTTTCATTCTAGAGCACCAAGTCTCTTGACAAACACATCTGATAAATGCAATTATACTAAGTGAAATAATTTAGGAGAAAGACAAATACTGGATGATTTAAACTATACATGAAATGTAGTGGAAGAAAAAACAAAGAAGCTGACAAAATTAACTAAAACACACCCTAAAAATATAAATGCAGAATTGAGAAAGACAGGGTAGCGGTATATGAGAGAACTGGGGGTAAAGGCGTCTAGATACTGTGATGGTAAGGATGGTATGGTAACATATATCTGAAGAGCTGTGAACCTACTCTCCTCAATTATACACAGTGCTGTAAACCAGTGTTACTTCAACAAAGCCAATAAATCACCATAGCGATATTAAGATTTGGGAGAGTTGATCACCACAAAACGCTGCTTCTGCATATAATCTCCTACAGCCTCCGTTGCAGATAAATAAATGTGTTATCTGTCTCTACACAGGAAATTTGACTATTCTAAAATGTCACATAAATGAAAGAAAGTAGAAAGTGCTACTTACATGTGGATTTTTTAAAATAATTTATTTATATATAAATTTCACATCATTACAATCCCAGGGATTTACCCCCCTCCCCACATCCCCCCCCTTTCCCTCCTGCCCATAGTTGTGTGATTCAGTTTGGTGGTTAGCTTGTTTTGTCTTTTCCTCGTGGCTTTTGTTTATTTTTTTCATTATATCTTTGACCCAGCATAACAATGTTGATTCGATGTTGCTGAACATATTCATAGTGATTTTTTAGAATAGCCACCCAATCTATATAATTGAGGATTTTATTTCTTCATTCACTGGTTAATACTTGATTGTTCTTTTCTCAGTTTGGGGTTATTTCAGTTGCACGTTCAAGATGCAAAGTGTGTATTTTTGTATTTCCTTTACCTGCTTGAGGGCTCACTTGCTCTACCCAGTCCCCACTGAAGTAACAATTGCTTTCCCATCATCTCAGTTTTAGAGTAGAGGTCATCCCAGAAAATATAAGTCAAGTTGAGTAAAGGCACCACTTCCATTCATCAACTCTATTTACAAAGCAAAAGCATCACAATAAGAGAGGCAATCCATTGCCACTGTGCTCTGTTCTGGTATCATGGCATAGATAATCTATCCCAGGAGGGAAGAAAGCAAAGGAACTATGAGTTCCTAAGTTCTCACCAAAGTAAGGCACTGTAAGTATTCAGCATATGTAATCGATGAGTTAAAATCTAAAGGTACTGTCAAAAAACAGCAAAGGTTTTTCTGAAACCTCTGCAAAGGAGGCTTTTAGCTACACAAACACAACACACTACAGGAATAACATGTCTACATTCAGTGGATATATATTAGTATAGATCTGGAATAGAATCTGGTAAATTAAGAAGTATATTTTAAGCCAAAGATAACAAACTAAGAAACAGATTCAATTAAATATAGTGATATTATAATTCAAGGAATTGAGATGTTACAGCAATAATAATTTTCCTAAGAAAATATAAAACAGTCTGGGAAGAACAGAGGGATACAAAACAAGACCTCAAACAGAATGCAAAAATTAAAATATCAGAATTAAATTTATCTGTATCAATATTTTATATTCCCGCCAACTAACAGCATGGTTCCAAAAGCTCCACATTCTTTCCAATACTTAAGAAATAATAATGGCCACTCTAACAGGTATGAAATGATGTTACCTATGGTTGTGATTTACATTTCCCCAGTGAGTAGTGATATTGAGCATCTTATCAAATACTTTGTGGCATCCATAGGTCTTCTTGGGAGGAATGTCTTTTCAAGTCACTTGGTCCATATTTTAAACAAATTGTTTTTATTATGTTCATTAACTTGCTTATTTTGATTTGAGAGTTTCTCATGCTATGGCCTGAGAGAAAATCCCTCCACCAATCTCTCTGGAATGTTATTTAAAATTTCCTAAGATGGGGTAGATAGTAAATTGAAAAACAATTTAATAATATGTATGAATATTATACATATGGAAGGCAGACAAGAATATGGGTAAGGCTGGCTTAGTGAAGGGGGATATAGAAATATGTAAAAAATTGAAAAATAAAGAAGTAATACCACTTATCTTTGAACTTTAAAGAAAAAAAAACTGAAAGGAAAGATAACTCTCTAAGTAGGCAAAGATTCTACAAAAACAATTACAGTCAATACCTTTTGTGAACACTGAAAAATCCTCAAACAAAATACCAGCACCAAGTTCATCAGGGTGTAAAAGGATTATACACATTGAATAAGTGGGATATTCCTGGAAGGTATGATTGGGTCTGCATACAGAATTGATCACTGATGTACACATCAATAGAATGAAGAAAAAACCCACATGATCTTTTTATTTGATGCAGAAGTTATTCATCAAAATTCAATTCTCATGGAAAACAGTATGGTAATTCTTCAAAAAATGAAATGGAGTAGAATCATCGTATGACTGCAGTTCTACTTCTGTATACGTATTTCAACTGAAAACAGGGGACACATATGGAAAATGTATATCGTCAAAATCTGAAGGACAATGAAGTGTTCATTAACTGTTCTGCATTTAAGGATTTGGTATTGAGGAAAGGAGGGATGGGAATCACATGGCAGATGGAAAGGGGATGACCTAGTCTTTTACTTTCAGAGTAAAGTCTCAGTTTCATAGATAAGAATGACTTGTTAACTGTGGTGAACCTACCACTGGATGACACTATTGAGTCTACATTATTCTAAGTCACATACTCGCCTTGAATTAGGAAAAGGATACAATTGATACTAGGACATAGGTTCCCTTTTATTTCAGGACACTCACTAAATTATTTAAGCAATGATAACAGACTTTTTAAGTCTCTGGGAGTTTTGACCGACAGCTAATTTCCACACCTTGATGACACATTTTGGAAGAAGTCTACTCTGGGAATACAGGTAAAAACTATCTGACTCATTGGGGGTAACTGATCCCATATTTAAATACTTTGGTATCAATCCTCTGTTAGATGTGTGATTTGCAAATATTTCTCCAATTCTGCAGGTTTTCTTACAGGTTAACTTTTTTTTTTTTTGCTGGCAAATTCTCTATAAAGTTCTTTCAAGAGATTTTTTTTCTGAGAGTGCCCTTTGTGTTTGCATATTCCATCCACCATCCTTATGTCTGACTTCTGTATCTACTCAGCAAAATTTTGTCAAACTAGTTCTCCATGTGTGCATGAAGTTGGAAAGGGACTGCTGCAAGAGAGACAGGATGATTATAAAATTTGACTTAGTTGAATATTCCTTTCATTTACCTCAAGTGTATAAAAGGAGCATTTCAAATATGTTGTCCATTTTGTGTTACTGTTGTATATGATGGGAAGACAGTCTAGTCTTGGTTATAGCAACTTGAAATACAATTATTTCTCATAATTAATATTTGTTTTGGAAGGACACTTACGCCTTTGCCTGGGGGGAAATGCATGGCATTTATATAGAAATGGAAAATGGATAGACCCTCTTTATTATATTTCTACTTTGATTAAACCTTCAAATTTATTGGAGGTACAATTACTACCACAGCCTATCTTTGAAGACTCCTTATGTAACTCCTTAAAAAAATTGTTATACAACTTTTAATCCTCAACTAAACCTAGAGTTATTATTATATTTTCAAACATGACAAATTATGATGTATGGAATAGCAATACCACTTTTAGAATAAGAGAAAATGCCCATGTATATGAAGGATAAATTAAAGTGTTAATAATGAAGTGAGGGTCATGTTTGCCCTTTCAACTGTGGGAAAATATACATGCTTACATGTGTACATGCACACACACCCATGCATGATACTGTCACCCCCTGATTACCCATGCAGACAACAAAGATGGTAAAGCATGAAAGCTATCTCAATGTCAGCTTATTAGTCCTTTTCCTGTTTGCTCAGTGAAGTTAGCCGACTCTGGTTATTACTCTATCAACACATTTTACTGTCAATCTGGAACATTTCTCTAATGACATAGATTTTTAAACAAAGCCATCTGCATTTTTCTACCAGACTGCATATTTTACAAGAGTTATTTCAGTATTAAATTTAAATAATAGCAGGCCTTATCTATTAAATTGAAACTAATTTTAAAAAATAAACATATGAACTGTAATATGTTAATAAACACATTTTCTCAGTTCTAATTAAAATATAATTCTGCATCTAATATATAAAAGTTCAAATTAAAATATAATTCTGCATCTAATATATAATTCAAAATTTCTTTTAGATTTACATAAGTCACAGTAAAATGAAATTTGTAATATTGGCAAAGCTAGTAAATATCCTCAGTTTACCATCTCTATAATATAGTGATCCATTCAAGAGCAACTTTCCTTTAAAGTAAATATAATTCATATGAATACCAAGTGTCAGATCATAGTATCAAGGATATGTGTCTCCCTTAGCCTGCAAACCCCTTCCTGACACGAAGATTTTGACAAAATACATATTTTGTGGTGGTAGATCTTTGCTCTACAACATATACATTCCTTAAAAACATCATTACATGAAAAATTATGTGAAAAAAAACGTACACATATAGAACAATAGTGTTACAGACACAGGATTGAAAAATATTTATCAAAGAAGTATAAAAATAACTACAAAGATCAAACATATGATTGTAGTAATAGCATAAATAATCCATGTACATGAAATGCATACATACTTGAATAAATATTGCACCATATACTGAAAAAGATCTGATTTGCATGTGTTTGTATATTGGACCGGCTGCTGTTTATAAGCTTTTGTAAAATGACACTTTATAAAGTAAGACGCTAAAGATATCAAGAATAAAATAATTTTCTTTTAAATGGGAGAAGCATCATTGTGAGTTCTGTTCAAAAGGAGAGAACTGGTATAATAATTAAAGGGATCTAGAGTGTCAAAAATGAGCTCTTTAAAAAGAGCTGAACAACATTCTGTATTATCATATACAAACAAATCTGTACTCTAGATGAGGTGTGACTTTAATTAGAATGAAAGATTATTGTAACAGGGAGAATGTTCCAATCTCAAAATCTACAAGGATTTCAAAATCAAATAGAATAGGGTATGCCCTCCAGGGTTCACTGTGCTCTATCCTCATCCTGCTGTGTTGTTTCCCCCCTCCTCACCCTGTTTTTTATACCACATTCTTTCCTTCTTTCTCTGGAGTCTTAAGTCAATGATCAGCTGTCAAGGGTTGGTTTTAAAGTTCGTCTTTGTGTTAAAAGAACCTGACAGTAGTGAGTGGATGTGTACCACTTTTGTTGGTGATTGCTCAGGCTCAGAGATGAGTAGAACTCAGAAGTATCTACCATAGAGAAAAGCCTAGTGTCTGGTCAAAACAAAGCAATGGATAAGAAGAGGACAATGGCAGACTTTACCAGCATCTTGACTGAATAAAATTGATGCCATGGGTCATCTATGGAAAACTGTTGGAGTGATTGCTCTGCAATCCCATCAAAAGGGGCAGAAGCCTCTAACCAACAAGCTGCAGGTTCGCATCATCCGCATGCACAGCAGTTGCCAAAGTCACAAAGCAATTTAAGCAACAGGGTTTTCTTTACAAGGGAAATTAACCAGGGAAATGAAAAGTCCTTAATGTCACAAGTGGGCAGTTATCTTATCCCAATCACCATTTAGTCCAAAAACCCCAAATACATGTCCAAGATAGTGCCCCTAAAGGCACTGCAAAGTCCAGTCTTTGCCCAGCATCTTCTCTCTGCATCTTGTCTTTCCAGTGTGCCAAGCTGTGGCTTCTCCAAGGCTCTCCAAACTTTTCCAACAGATGCTGATACAAACTCGGCTTTCCAAATATGCCGCCTTGCTGCAGCTCCATGCACTTCCTTCACCAGGTCCACCTTAGGTGGCATCTGGAGAAATCCAGCAGGCCTTTCCTCAGCAGCCCCTGGTCATCCTTCCCCTTCCCCCGCCCCTTTGGCATCCAACTCTGCACTGGCTGCTTCTCCACCAGCCACTCTCCCACCATGGCTCCTTGCCACCTCCAGCTCACTCTTCCAGGGTGCTTCCTCTGATAGATCACGTGTGCCTGTTCTCTTGGTTCACCATTCTCGTCTCTCTTTTTACTTTCCTTTTCTTCTCTCCTCACTCCTTCATTTTATCCCTCATTTCACTCTTCCTATTTTCTCTCTCATTTTCTTTCAGACTCCACCCACCAGGGCATTTTGGCGCCCAGACAATTTTTAACTGCATCCCTACCTTCTATCATTTGGAAAAGTAAGAGAAGATAGAATCTATCTTACAAGAGAAGGGAAAAGCTTTTGCTGGAAGGTATTTTTTCAACATTTTAAGATGACAAGTTTATTAGGGAAAGGAGGAAAAGAGAGGCAACTGCATAGTCACAGGTGGGCAGGAGAGCTGCTTCTTTGTTTTGCAAAGGGAAACAGGTTTGGGAAAAGAAACACCTGTCTAGTCATGGAGGGGGCAGGGGAGCACATAAGGTATTTTTGTCCAGTAGACTCTATAGCACCGTCTTAATTTCTGACCTCCGTTTTATTTATTATATGTACATATATATTTTTCATGAGATTTAGGACTTAGAACATTTTTGATAGAGCTAGAGCAGTTTTGTTTTAAAGTAGTCTTTTAAAGTTATTTCTTGAAATAAATTCTAATATTCTCCATAATTCTGAATGTACCATTTAGCCATTATCTAAGATATAGGAAATGTTTCTTTGGGAATTTCATTCGCAAATGCAGATTGGGCATACTCTTAATATTCAATCTCTACACTGAAGCAAAACAGTAACGTTTTAAACTGGTTCATTTACATGTTCAAATTATTCTCTAAGTTTCTTAGTGAGGCAGTAGTTTACTTTTAATTTCTAAAAGTCTTTGCATTTTTTTAATTTTAAGGTTCTCTTTGTTAAATGTGACTATATACCAAATTTATAAGCATCCTAGAACATTCTAAAACTGTTATGCAGTTCTAGTGTTATTATGCTTGAAAAGAACCCCACCATCTCACATAGGTTTAGACTATAACAGCTGTATGAATTGGTAACAATTTTACCCCTAAAGTGCTGTTCTGAAAGTTTATTAAAGTCATACTAAACAGATTTCTTTCTTAAATATTAAGTGTGGACTAAACAAGAGCTAATGAATCTCCTCACTTAAGATTTAATAACCTCATCTTGAATTTTTTGTTTATTTAGTGTTTTTAGCAGCACTTCTTCATGGTTGTTATTTTGGGGAAATTTGGGCAACTAGATTGTATTTTATTAAAGACTGATTTATATAATTCAAATACCATTAAAGATATTAACCTAGTATTATGGTCAAAGTAATTGGGCCAAACACTTCATCCTGAATTCCTATATTTACAGTATTATCTCTGGAGTAAGAGTTGTGCATAGTGGATTTAAATCCTATGTAGGATTTAAATCACCATGTAGAGAAAGTACTTTTTCAATAAGGGAAAATGAAGGCAAGTGAAAGGCAATTTCAGAAGCAAGAATTAGAAAATAGTTCTAATTTTGGGTTTCCTAACTTGCTAGCCTTTTTTTAAAATTTGCTTTATTTCATTTTAGTTTTCGATTTTTCAGTTGAAACAGTACTTAATAGTGGAACATTTTTAATACATTATTATTCATTCATATCATGAAACTCAACTTCAACTGTAATCAAAGTTGTGACTTGTTCTCTGATCTTGTTAAAAACAAATGGATACATAGTTGGAGCAAGAATAATTTCTCTTCCTTAAGAGACAAGTCACAGTTAATTAAAGTTCAAAGAGGTTTCTAAATTTCAAGATATTACTCAAGTTTCAGAAAAAAGTAAAATTGCTAGACAATACCTTGAGGGGCTTTGTAATATATATTCAATAAGAAATAATCAAAATATTTAATTGGTTTTCTTACATATGTCTACTTGAAAATAATTTATACTCAACATATTGTTTTTAAATAATACCAATTCAGAAATAGTAGTCTTTTAATGACACATTTACTGAAGTGAATCTTGGATATGACTTGGTTATTTGGCAAAGAAAATTTCAGTTGAAATTTACTAATTCATTAAAACCACTCTCACTATAACAATATGAGTGGCAAATTTACGAGGAAAAGGGCTCCACATTTCCAGAATTTATAATCACATTTTCTAAAGTGTGGCAATTAAAATCTATAGTCCAGGTCATGCCAATTTTCATAATATTAGCACACTGTCACTGATCAGAAGACTTCATTGAAATGTTGTTAGACCTTAAGAAATTACAGCCTAGTAAATATCTTATTTTGTGTTTTTGTCACATCCTGTTATTCTAACACATTAATCATATTTCAAGAACTATGGTAGTTAGCTCTATTCTAGATGACCTTGTTCATTTTCAGAATAATGTACTTGTTATTCCTGTAATTCTTAAATGTTAGGCAGCTTTTTTATGCAATAAATCTTCACATAAATTCATGTAGACATTAAAGGGTGAAAACCTTAAGATTATTCTTTCTTTTAAGAAAAAATAATTTCACACAGAAATAAGGAATTACTGTTAATATTAAACAAGTGACAATATTTGAAATGTTATGATACATAACTCAATAGCTAACTTTGTAGTTTATTAATTTTCATGGATCAAGTTTTCTAGGAAATTCCTGGAAGAATAAGCTTGTAAGACTGAAACATTTTATAACTTCAGTTTTTGAACAAAGATAGTTGAATTGATAATTTCATAGATGCACATTTTTTCCAATAATTTCTGATATATTACACTAATTTACATGATTTTTAATTGCTGCTTTTATGCTGGATCTTCTAATTTTTAAATTATATTCAAGAAACCATAATTACCTTTTTTATAAATTTGTTAATAGTAAAAACAATCACATTTTTCAAAGATATTTTTGTAAGAGGCTAAACTTTTTTCTGTTTATGAACATCAGACATTTAGATCTTCTGTCATTTGTTTTTTGCCTGTGTCATGCTGAGCCCTTTAATTTAAAAGACATCTAAAGTCATCCATTTCTAAATACGCTTGTAAATATTTAACTAGTTACTACATTTATACTTTTATATAATGAGGTGAATTTCAATGAACATGTTATAGTTCCCACTTTTTGATAGACTGATCTGAAGCTGAATTGCATAATTTCATGAGTCGATTTACTCTACTACCAACAGAGTAAATAATATTAATAAAGATTCATAAATGAAATGTTACTAGAAATTAGAGGTATTTCATAGTCATTTTCAAATATTCTTAGTACAGGTATGTGTGGCACAAATAATATAGCTATAGAGAAATTCTAAAATTTAAAATAATATCCTTCTACATTCCTAATTTTTGTGAGGAAAAAAGTTACCTACAATAGAATTTTTCCTATAAAATTTTAACTGGTCTTCAGCAAATGTGAATTGCATGTGTTGTGGGTTTTGTTTGTTTGTTTGTTTGTTTGTTTGAGACTAGGTCTCACTATTTTTGCCTGTGGAACCGCAGGCTCACATTGCCCAGGGTACCATGGACTCAAGCAATCCTCAGCCTCAGCTTCCCAGGTAGCTGGTATTCCAGGCATGCGCCACCATGCCCAGCTTTTTTTGGGGGGAACTAGGTCTCGCTATGCTGCCCCAGTGGAACTCGAACTGTGATCCCCAGTCCCAGCTGCTTCATAGGCTGAAGCTTACAGGCACATGCCACCATGCCCGGCACATGTGTTATGTTCTTATAAAATAAAATTAGACAACATGTTTTATCATTTCCAAGAGATTTATAATATATACTTTCAAGTGAACTTGAGTACATTTACTACTGCAAAACATTATCATATGTATTTACCTTGTTCATAAGTCAGAGAAACATGATGCATTGGCTTTAATAATATTTTTTTAAATGAAGTGATATAACCCAAAGTATACTTTTAACCTGTGAAAACCCATGGATACTTGTCTTTAGAACTAATCAACAAGTGAAAGATTTGGTTGGTTACACTACATCTATGTTACTGTCAGAATGTCTTAGTAGTGGTATTATAAAATTATTTTGACTTTGGCAATGTTGGTAGGTATTATATATAATAATAAATAATTTGTTTCAGCTTTAATTCATAAAATCCTTCATAATAAAACTAAATCTAAATGTTGTCAAATTACTCCAGACCTTTCCCAAATCTAATTTGATAGAAATGCAACAATAACTTTCCTATTTTAATCCTTTTATGATGTTTTTTTCTTTTTGTTCTATTCTGATTATATCAAGGTTTAAGAGTACTGAAGGGAAAAAATAACAGTTAATACAACATGTTGACTTAATCTTCAAACATATAGTTCAAGCAAAGTAATTTAGTTAAATGAATCAAACTTTTTAAAATATATATTTTTTTAAGTTTTGGGTTTTTTACAATAAATGATTGCATAACTGTTGATCCCCATGGGAATACCCCATCCCACCAGGCCCCCTTTGATCTGTCCCCCTCCTTTCTTTTTTGTTTTTTTGTTCATGTTGAGTCCTTTAGTCCTTTTTTTTTTTTTTTTTTTTTTTTTTTTTTTTTTTTTTTTTTTTTTTTTTTTTTTTTTTTTTTTTTTTTTTTTTTTTTTTTTTTTTTTTTTTTTTTTTTTTTTTGCCTTTGTAGGCCAATCCAAGCACCTTTGGCTTGTATCAATGCTTCTTGTTTCTTGGTGGCTGTTGTTTTCTTGTTTCTTGTCTCTGTTGTTTTCTGCCTCATTTTGTTACTGTTTCATGTTATGTTTTAGGTCTTTGGCTTTGGGGGTCTGCTTCCCAGCCTTATTTTTTGGTAGAGCAGCTCCTTGATGGGGACACTCATCAGCTGAAGGTAGGTTTCCTAGTCTCCTACTTTGGAGCATTGATTTGGGGTCACTGACATTCTGCAGAAGTCTTCCCTCTGCAAAGGGTGTGTGTAGTACCTTACTGACAGCATCTCTGTGCAAGGCTTTTGGTCAGTTTCCCAGTGACGTAGTAGGCGTAATTCTTTCATGTTTGTTCTCATAGTTCAGTGCTCTGTGGTTCCTGCCTTGCTCTTTTTGAGTCCTGCCTGAGAGGCATGTATTTTAAGGGTCTTTCTTGCTGTTCCTCACCTCTTGTTTCTGTGATTGAAGGTTTTCTTGAGGTACTTATTGCTGGCGCTGGCTCCTTGGAGTGGAGGCAAACTGCGAGGTATCTGTGGTGAACCCCCCTCCCCCTCCCACCACCCTGATCTTGGCAGGACTCCAGTGTGGGGTGTGGCCCCTGAGAGAGCCCAGGAAACAACCCCAGGCCACACCCCACCCGACCACGTAGGGATGAAAGCCAGTTGCGTGACAGCGATGGTGGTGGCTGATGTCCAGGCCGAGGAAGGCACAGGCCGTCAGAGACCCATGCGGGCACCTGAACCCCAGTAGGCACGGCATTTCCAGGCCAACTGCTGTGACTCCATCTCACCCACCCTACAGAGGCAGATGGAGCCGGCTGTGCGAGGCACAGTGACCACGCCATGACATGATGGTGCAGCCACGCCATGACATGATGGTGCAGCCATGGAGGGCTGGATCAAACTTTTGAGGCCAGGAAGTTGGTACTGCTAAAAACCAAATTAGAAGAGGAATGTTTAGGCTGGGATCTCTAACACCAGTAGTTTTCTGTCATTATGAAAGATTGTTTATGCTGAAGTTCCAGTGACTGTAATAGTTTGGGATGTTACTGTTCACTTTATGCTCAGTAGGAAATTGTGTAAAAAGTATCAACAGGTTAACCATTTGGTCTCTGGAAACATTCAGGGAATATCTTATAAAGACCTAATCACTGGAGGGCACAAATATAAATGGAGGACAATAATTTAAAAATTGTAATTGAGAATATTGTTGATAATTATTAGTTAGGATATGAAAATTCTTATTTCATATAGAAGAATATTAACTTTTGGAAACATAAATGATTAGTAATTTATATAGCTTAGTTTATTTTTATATAATTAATTTAATTTATATAGATTTATATAGATTATAATTTATAAATTATATATAATTTAACTTATATAGATTAGTAATTTATATAGCTACTTTAGTGCTTAACTTTTTGTATAGATGATATTACCACAATTTTGTTATTTGGGGGCCCCTTTTGCAGTTATTTTCTGGAACTACATAGTGTATTACTGTTTTACCTATATAACATCATGTCTACAGTAGCATTAGCAGGTTTGCAAATTACCGTGTGTTACTATTTTCCAAAATTCTCAAATTAACTTCCAAAGCCTCTATTTATTATATAATTTCAAAAATTATATGTAGATGTAACCTTTGGAATTGATGTTTGTCACTCAACATAACTCTTGCCATGTATGGTGATATGCATATCAATAGTTCCTTTTTTCTGTGGTATGTATATACCATCTTTAACAGAATAATTTAAAGTTTTGGATTAAATGAATAAGGTTATGGGTATTTATACACAGGTATTTTGTGAACATACCTTCGTACTTTTCTTCAGTAATCATCTAGGAGCATAGTATGGTTGTGTTGTATGGCAATTACATGTTTATTTTCTCTAAAAAAATACTGCTTTCTGGAAAGGTTTTAGATTAAATTATTTCTGAAAAATTGAAGCTGGCAACTGAAATCCTTTATATGACAATAATTGAGTTTACAGATAAATGTAATGAGAAATTTTTAAGATCTTTGAACTGATTAAACTGCTTACTACTGCATTATTGTTTTAATGTATAATGTTTAGCCAAGAAATCTTAAATAATTATGCCAGACAATAAAGTTTGTATATACTAAGAAAAATAGATTCTGGAAGTGTAATGACAACATTATTTATTTATTTTTTTTTAGATGACTCTCACTAGAAAGAAACAAAAGCATCCTTGCAATAATCAGGTTGACCTTGAGCAGCAAACCGGTGCGAAAAAAACCCTGAAAAGTAATGTATTAAAGCTTTATTATGATGAATTTAAGGAAATAAATAGTGGTTCACTCAAGTTTTATAAGAATCCTAAATGTTTGGTACAGTTAATAGCACATGAAGACAAGAAAAATACAAGCTTAAGTATGAGAATACGCCATTCTGGTAATAAGTTGTGTAGAATTATACTTGCAATAGGTATTGACATTTACCTGAGAATTTTGTAAGTTCAGTTTCAGAATATTTTTCAAGGAACACAAAGATAATAATACACATTGACATGTACAATTAGAGTGATTTGAATTTCATTACATTTCATCAATACATATACACACATCTAGTCACATATACACATCTGCATACATACACACTTTCATTACATTTAGAACATGAGTAAAATCAGTCTCTTCTTTGATGTAAAAGTCCAATGTTTCTTGCAAAAATAAGATAGTCATTATTTACAGTAAACAAATATACAGGGAAGAATTTTGTAACAGTTTCCCAAATTCCATTTTTTTTTTCTTTAAACAACACAGTGATGACCAATGGTCTTCTGGCTTTTGGAGTGGATTTGCACACAGAAGATGAATCTCAAAAAATGTGCTAATAATTGTGTCTCCCACAGGAATCACACACACACACACACACACACACACACACACACACGCACAATCTTACCTTTAGTTATAAAATCTAAAGAAGTTCTCTTTGGTGATAACAAAGGGAAGTCCCTGATTTTTAAAATCTTAATGTGAATGGTTTCAGGATTTAGATGGATATTTTATCTAAAATTTTTAATTCATATTTTTAATTCAGTGTCAATTTCCTTTGTCCAGAGTGTGTGGAGCAGTTAGGAACTCAAGAAACTCAAGGAGATTTTTTTCCCCTAAATATTTCTTTGGCTTAACATGGTTCTGTTCCCTGGTAAATTTTTTTCAAGTTCATGCCATCCTGTTTACCAGTCTGATTAATATTATTTGCACTATCAGCTGCAAATCTGTTCAATTCTTCTTACTTAAAGCTAGTCCTAAACTTATATAATATGATTAAATCAGTCATTGGAGGGTCCTAACTATAGTCAGATGAACAAATTGAACAAATACTTTCTCTAAAAATCTACCTCAGAAAGTTAAGTGGGCTTTCCCCTACATTTCTATAATAAATTTTCCAACTTGCCTGAAGCATTAACCAAGTCTAGTGGGATGAAGACTTTCTTGATCTGAAAATTGAAATGCTAGAATACTTACTATATCTCATAACACTGCACAGTGAGTTGAAGATAATTTGAATGCCTTCTAGGGTTTAGATGGTATAATTGATCATTTCAACTAAAGTCACAGACACATCTTTTAATATCCTTTATAATTGACTGACTCTCATAGTAGTCAAAACTGCCCACACTGTTCACATAAATAATGAGTCTGAGAATTTCTTCAAATTTTGAGAGAGCGCTTCGGTCATCTGGCAGCTGCTTGATTTATTAGCACTCTTTTCTTAAATGATCAGAAATCACATACAGTTACCCTTAACATGGAGGTAAAGAGATTTCTGTGATTGAGGAAAGTCAATTTCTGGCTTCTGTATAATAATAACAATCCTAAAGTCACATATAGTATCCCTGGAAATAAATTTCCTTATTTGCCTCTCCTATAATCTTCTAGAAGATGTTTGAGTTTTAGAATACCCACAGAACCTCAGCTATCAATAAATACTGAAGAAAGAAAACTTGAGCTATGTGTGCACATATAAACATACACACTATATGTGTATACATTTACACAATACACACACAGACAAACAGATGATGGAATATTATCCAGCCATTAAAAAGAAGAAAATTCTGTCATTTCATATGTGGATGAACCTAGAGCAAATTATTCTTGGTGAAATAAGTCAGGCAAAGAAAGAATACTGTAGCCTAACTCTTATATGTGAAAATTCAAAAAAAGTGACTATATAGAAATGATAAAATGGTGACTGTCAGATACTTCTGGTTGGGGCAGATAGGGAAATAATAGTCAAAAGTTCCTAACATTTAATGATAAGATGAGTAAGTTCTGATAACTGATAATTAAATTTACAGCAGATGTGATTGATGTATATGTTAACTTAAACATTGCTGTGTTACTGTATGGTTAATCTATGGTAATGTTTTATGATTTATAAATATATTAAATCATCACATTGTTTTCTCTATGTATATATACATATACACAAATGCTTATATGTGGAACTTATATGTAATTGTTGATCACATCTCATACTAGGAGTAGAAAAATAGGACAAGAAAACACTATGATGATTCCTCAAAAAAAATAGAGCTCATGATTTACAATTCCAGTTCTGGCTATGCACAAAAAGACATGAAAACTGAAATTCAGATGGGAATTTGGATACCCATGCCCAATGCCCACTATCACCATTATTCACAAGAACCAAGAAGTGCAGTCCAATCAAATGTTCCTCTGCAGATGAATGGATGAATGAATGTGACTCAAACATTAAATGAAATATGATTCATCTTAAAAAGTAAATATACATAGATATAGATACTGATATAGACATATATATCAATATCTATCTATCTATCTATCTATCTATCTATCTATCTATCTATCTATCTATCTATCTATCTATCTATCTATCTATCTATCTATCTATCATCTATCTATCTATCTGACATAGGATATGAGTCTGTGAACCTTGAAAGGTTTACATGGATTTGAAAGAAGCCATTTGCTAAAGGGACAAAGTACTTAAAAAATTCATCTAAAGTTCTTTAATCAATCAAGACAGAAAGTATAAAAGTGTTTTCATGAACTTAAGGGAAGAAGACATGGAAAGTTAATATTTAAAGCATAACAATTTTCAGTCCGAAGTAGTGAAAAGTTCCAGAAATACTGGATGGCTATGTTGCATGCCATACAAAATGTGCTTAATGTCACTGAACAGTATATAACAAATAGTGAAAATAGAGAATATTCTTTTATATGTATGCTACCATGAAGAAATATTATCTTTGAAACCCAATTTATTTCGCATAAAATGAAGTCAGAAATTATAAGCACTTAACATCCATTTCTACCACAATTTAGGATGTAGAAAACAAAAATAGTAAGAAAGAAATAAAAGCTAAAATGTTAAGTGAATGTGAAAAGCTGCAGCCACATTTACTTTAACCATTTTATTTTCTTCACTGCAAGTTTTGCTCAAACCCTAATGACTGCTCAGCCCTACTTTGTGCCTTGCTCTGATAGCAAGACAGACATCTACTAGATCTACTTAATTACAAACATTTACCTGGAGAAAGCACTTGATGACATGCAGGATTCAAACAAAATAAGGAAGAAGAGAAAGGTAGAGATTCTTTTTTAAATCTCTACTGGCTGTTAGTATATAAAATGTAATTGATTCATCACAGAGTAGCAATTAGTTGTTTGGTAAAATTCACAATTATTACCAACAAGACTATAAGCTTTTATGATGTGGTGAAGGAATGGAATGGTCTGCAAATATATTCTACCTAGAGAATGCCAAACTGTATAGTCAGGGCACACACAGAGCACAAAGGGCCTGCTTACCCAGTGAAAGATAAATGAAACAAGAAAAAAAGAAAGGAGAAACTTGCCACCATCAATTTCAATTGTTGGAAAATTTAAGCATGTCTCCTACTAAAATTATAAACCAAACAAAATGCAGCAAATTGAGAGATGTTTTCTCCAATCAAGCTAAATATACATTCAGAAAAAGAAGCAAATATAATTGTCAATTTGTTCAAATGGAATTTTTTATTGCTCCAAATGATCAAATAGAAGATACATAAATTGCAGAAGACTTCAAAAGAGAAACTATAAAATTGACAAAGTTGTAGTACATTAAAAAATAATGGGATTGGTATGTTGAATTCATTGGTACAACTAACAAAAAAGACAATTTTAATCACAAATTTAATGAAAAGCTCATTGTAAACTCAGAGATTATTTCTTCAGTATGATTGAATGTTTAGCTAGTAAGTACAACAGGAAAGGAAAAAAAAAGGTATACTCCATGGCAGAATGGATCTATAAAAGCAACAAAAACTCTTTTTCCTCTATTTTTGATGTTATTTTTAAACAATATAAAATTCTTTTGGAAGGAAAATGTGTTATTGAATGATAAGAAAGATAATGTATTGGTTTTGCTTAATACAGCAGATTAAAATTACTTTCCATAATGGGGAGTATTGAAAGTGTCATTAATAATTCTAAGCTATTTTTAATTTGAGATATCCAGCATTTTCTTCTAAGTTTGAAAATGTCACCCAATTTTTCAATAGTACTCACTTGATGCCAAATCCACACAAAATATGTAAAAAAGGTTTATTATTATTTTCAATAATTGGTCTTAAAATATTCTCTACCTAATCAAATCAATGGTGCAGTTAAAAAACATTTCTTCAACTTCATTTTTCTCCAATTCCTCTTGCTAATGAGTGTGCATTAAAGCGCCTTCCATTTTTTTCTCACTGCATTTTATTTTGTCTTGTAACATGTGGCTCCATTAGTTGTTATTATGCACGATTTTCTATTCAATGGCATCCTTAAAATAATGGAAGCCAGGGGTGTTGATTTTTGGGCAAATAGACTATTCTTACAAATGTCACCAGTCCACAGGTCTTTAATTATAGCCTTTTTCAGTGTCTTGTATTCCACAGCATGAATTCGCTTTGGGTTATCATTACAGAAACTCAGTAATCCACAAACATAGAATGGATATGTTATTTTGAATTATTATGTAAAAAATATGTTTTCAGGTAGATTAAACTCAAATAAATCTTCAATAAATAGAACAGTGTTAGCATTACCTTAGTATATGCAGAAGAGATGGATGGCTTTGTTAACAAGATATGTCTGTGCCCCAATGTATCATGAGGCATTGAATGAGGCTTTGTTAAATATTATCATCAACAAGAAAAATGGGATTACAGTGAAAAGATAATTTTTCACTATATTGTATAGCTTTGCTTTCTTGGAACATTCTCTCCACAACCGCCATCTGGCAAAGTTTTGCTCATCTAAGACTCAATATACACATTACCAATGCTGTAAAACTTTTCCTGAGTATACCAAGTAGCTCCATCTTCCTCTGTTGCCCATCTCTTGTCCTGTCCTAGTCACCCCTTGTATTCAAGGTAAACATTTACTGAATGAAAGTGATCATCAGTCAATGAAAGATATGAGTGAGATGACTGTTTTGCTAAACATTGTTTTGGTATGTGAAATTTTTGATAACAAGAATAAAATAAAAAGAAACAACTTTTTAAAACCTAAGAAAAGATAGTTAGTGATGAAAAACATCAATACCTATTAAAGCACTGGAAATGTAAATACAAAAATGAAACTGAATGATCTAATCACACACACACACACACACACACACACAAAGCTAACACATAAACAATAGTGCTATAAAGTAAGCATACCTTTTCTTCATTCCCAAACTGAACCTTATGTGAGTCATACAATCTTTACATCTTAAGAGTTAGGACAAAGAATCACATTTTTTTCTACTAATTCTTCTGAATTCAAAGACTCTCTAAAAGGTAGAGTCTTTTTATTTATGCATATATATATATATATATATTTATTTCTAGCATA
The DNA here is from genome assembly GCA_004024945.1 of Uropsilus gracilis. Lineage (NCBI taxonomy): Eukaryota > Metazoa > Chordata > Mammalia > Eulipotyphla > Talpidae > Uropsilus > Uropsilus gracilis. Next base: position 63,057 of record PVHY01007502.1, read on the forward strand.
AATCCCTGAATATCTGACAGTCACAATTAATGCTGAATGAAAGAATACATTAGTGAATACATATTATCAGTAAGTAGTAATGTCCTAAAACAAATATTTTGTCACATATAAAGGTGTTTTATGGTACTCCATGAAATAAACCACAGCTGGCTTAAGTCCCAGTAAATATGTGTTAGGACAAGTTCCTTCCAATTCAAATGAGCTCTCTCAAGTGACAGAAAGGATCATCAAAGCACCCATTTTGGATTCTGAAAGAGATTTTCACATGAAATAGTCTCGATGTCCTACCATAAGTTTCTGAATTCTTGGTTAAAGCTTTTCAGAACCTAGACTTCATATTCTACCACCCAGATCAAAAGAAGCAAACATTATTTTGTATTTAATTTTGTCAATAATTATTTCTTAATTTATCATCATTTGCTTTCTGACTGTCAGCATATACATGCTCCAAGTGGATCCCAGCCCCTGGCCTTTCAGTCAATTCAGTTTTTGCTGAACAGAGCAGAGTTGAGTCATTCCTCCTGAGTTTTCCCCAAATTGCATAATCATGAGTCAAAAAAAAAAAAAATGTTCCTCTGAGTCATTAAATTCCAATGTGATCAATTAGGTAGCAATAGGTAAATGGAATATCTAACATATCTAACATATAATAAGCAAAAATCTCTTCAATTCATCAAAATAAACTAAGATTGAAGGAAATTATAAGGTGAATTTTAGAGGATACAAATTTTAAGAAATGATTTCCTATAAAAATTAGAAAAAAAAAACTTCTATGAGTTTGTAGGAAATTAATCATGATTCTTCCACTCATGGCATGGTACCAACCACCTGTGAGTCTGGAAGTGTTTCTTGGTTGTTTATTCATTGAGCAGGTCAGTGGGACTTTAATATTTTCAAGGTAGCTCTGTGCTTCACAGAAGCTACGTGGCTAAGTTTTGAAAGTATTTTCACCAATGGATAATTTAGCTAGCTTATTTTTTTTATTTAACTTTATAGTCTATATATTACAAATTTGTAGAATACATATTCCTTAAACTGCAATAACTCTGATTTCACATCTGCGTAATTTTGCTTCTCATTGAAAACATGTTAAAATAACAGAGGCCCCTAAATTTTACTAAAAATATAAATAAGACAATCTTCAATGGATTTTTTAGTACACTGTTTAAGTTGTGATTATGGGTTAGATAATATTTCATTATTTATACAAAATTAAATTTTACTGCCATTACTCAGTTTAATCCTGAAGCAAATAAAAGAGCATCACTAGGAGTAGATCAACACATGATTATTGAAGACAGTCAAAATCCAGACAAAGTATTATTTAGGACCCAAATTTTACCCACTTTTGCCTACATTTTAATATATGTCTCTCGAACTTCCATTTTAGTATATGTCTCTCATTAATTTCAATAAATGTTTTTTGATGCTCAATGAATTACATCTGATATCATAAAATACATCCTTATATTTATCTATGTAATTCATTAAGTGGCCATTTATTTATTGATATATTTTGTTATGCTAACATTTCATTCAATGTTAGTAGATCTGAAAATATTAGTGAAAATCTGTAGATGATTAAACTGATTTATAAGAAATAATTTCCTGAAGAAGGTTTATTAGATAGATTTTATAATATCTAATGGGATTTATTAAATGAACAGAAACAGTGCAGTTCTAAATTGAAGAGAATGGAGAGTAATAAATGAAAGTAAGCTGTCAGTTTCCTTGGCTTTGATAGAATGGTAGAGCTATTCAGTTTGAAATATATCTCTTCTCCAAGAAAAATGGGGAAATTGCCTGAGAGGGAATTCATAGGTCATCAGAGTCACAGCACTCATGTATGCAGGTAAAGAATTTCCTCTGAGTCCTGAGAACAGGACTGCAATGCAGAGTTTGAGGAGCGGGGCTGCCCAAGACCTTGGGCTTACCACCCCACTCAAGTTTCAGGGACCAAATGCAGGCCAACATAGCCATGGAGACAAAGTCTAGCCTATACCTGTGGTGGTGATGTTTGCACTACAGTGAGCCTGAAGGACAGAGTGACATATTAAGGAAGATTACTCATAAACTTTAATTTAAGATTTAATGGAACTTGTTCTGCACGGTTTTGAACTCACTTGGTGTCCTTGCTTCTCTATGTCTCCCCTCAGCCATGGGAATATCTAGCCTAAAACTGTCACATCATTATAATTTTGAAGTACAAAATTTGCCTGATTTTCTAAGTTCAGCTGTCAGAGAAAATATGCCTCAAGATGCACATATTTCCCATATTAGAAGTGCATAGAAGAGGCTTGACACATTAGAGTTGATGCTGGTATTGATGAAGACTTTTGAGATTGTTGTGACTGAATGAGTGAATATTTTATGCAAGATGAACATTAATGGGGAGGAGAGGTGATGGGCAAAAGCCATAACTTAGCTACATGTCCCCAAATGCAAATATTGAAATCCTAATATCCCCTGTGATTGTGTTTGGAGACTTCAGAGACAACAAAGTTTAAATGAGGTCATAAATTCATAAGGCTAAATGAAATGATAGGATGAATGGTTTGTTAGATGAAGAAAAGCTCTTTCCACATGTGCACACTCAGGAAAGTCCATGTGAGAGCAAGGGAGACTGCAGCAGCCAGGAAGTATGCTAGTCAAAGAGAACATGGCTTTGTGAGCAAAGTGAAGCCTACACTCATGAAGAGGACCTTCAGCTGCCAGCAATGTTCTTGGATTGTAGACTTACAGTTACAAGATCTAGGCAAAAACATATTTTGGCTGTTTAAAACTACCAGTTCCTAGTTGGTGAAATGGTAGCTTGAGCAGACTAATACTTGGTAGTATGATACTTTGCGAATTCTCAAGTCACTCAGTGATGGACATAAATTATTTAATAATTCTGAGTAACTTCTTTATAATCCCACCCCTGGAATCCAATATCTTTTAGTGTATCTTTTGCATACTGCCACTACTTTAGCTCTTTTTACTATATTTTTTTTTCTGAAATTCTTCTGTATATACAGTTCCTGTGTTGTAGGGAGTTACTATGAGAACTGAATGATCAGATGGACAAAGGGCATTTCACAGAACCTGGAACGTAGCAATCTTTTAATTGCCCCTTGCAACACTTTATCCACCAATATATTTCAAGTATCTATCTATGATAGTCAATTTTGAATCTTTGCTCTAACTGTGAAAGTGCTATTTGTAGTTTTTCATGAAATGATGTGTTCTGCCTTATCTGATATCTTTTGCTTTGGGAGCTGTTTATATCAAATTATTTCCACTCTGACCTCTTTACAGTGAATTAAAATTCAAATGCTTAATTTATTCCCATTCAAAATTTTATAAAGGTTCTTGCCCCACCATATATAATTTTTAATTTCCACATATATAATGATATTAGTTCATGCCATTTGTCGGCTAAAATTCTCACTAAAAAGTGATTTTTCATGTATATACATAAATACATACATACATCTGTACAGACATACACAGAATGTTTTTCCATAGCTGGTCTACTGAGTAAACATTTCTTGAGTAAATGCACAAGTTGAATTTGTACTTTGCTTCATTTTCACCACAAGTTCTTGTTATGTTTATTACTCACAAATATTTTTTAATTGCTAACTCTGAAGAAGTTACAGTTGCAGATGATGGCGATGCAAAAATGAAGAAAACACAGTTCTCCTTAAAGATAGGAGGTTCCCAAGCTATTTTCAGGGTGTATAAAATGAATACAACTGTTTCTGGTACATTTAATGTGTGGATCAGGAACACACATACACACAACAAACAATCAAACAAAAAAATGAATAATTAAATTTTCAAAGTTGAAACACTTATTTAAGATCTTGAGAAGAAAATGATTGCCAGTCTTAAGGTAAAAGAAAGGGGAGAGATGGGAAAGATAAGAGGGGACAATTGCATTCATCCTGTGGGTTTGGGAGATACTTTCTGAAGTCCTGCAGGACTGAAATGAGCACTGAGATATTTTCAG
>PVHY01007503.1:0-67071 GCA_004024945.1 Uropsilus gracilis
CTTTCTTTCTTTCTTTCTTTCTTTCTTTCTTTCTTTCTTTCTTTCTTTCTTTCTTTCTTTCTTTCTTTCTTTCTTTCTTTCTTTCTTTCTTTCTTTCTTCCTGTCTTTCTGTCTTTCTTCCTTTCTTTCTCTCTCTCTTTGTTTCTTTTTTTTGAGACTAGGTGTCACTATTTTTGCCTGTGGAACCACAGGCTCACAATGCCCAGGGTACCACAGATTCAAGCAATCCCCAGCCTCAGCTTCCCAGGTAGCTGGGATTACAGGCACGTGCCACCACGCCCAGCTATTTTTTGGGGACTAGGTCTCGCAATATTGCCCTGAGCGGGACTCGAACCACAATCCCTGACCCCAGCCATGGCTTCCTGGCTGCTGCTTACAGGCATACGCCACCATGCCCGTCTGTGCCTTGTCATTTCTTTCCTCCCCCTGTGGTGGCTTTGCTCTGGTCTCTGCTGGCCACCTCCAAGCCCCAGTTAGACTAAATCTTGCCAGGACCAGCTGCCACCCTCCTTATTCTGAGACACTTTATCACCGTCTATAACCTCCATTCAAGCCTGACCTCACTGGAAGCCTCTCCTGGTTGCCTTTGCCACTACCCTGCCATGTCCCAGGCCCCTCTGAGCATCAGTGTGCAGGTGCTTTCAGAGTCAGAAATCTGAGCTTTGATTCTGATCACATCACTGCCTGATTTCAAGTATATCAGGCATGTTCTCTAAGTGGACAGAAAGGAGATGCCAGTGCCCTGCTTGCCTGCCCCAGGGGTCCTCGAGGGCTAGGGTGGGATGGACAGGACTCATCTCCCCAAGGAGATTAGCATTCTGGACGTCAGGGGCTGCACTGGCCATCTCTGTGTCCTACCCACCATGGCAGCACTGTGCCCTGCATGTTCTGGCACAACCACACTTTGGTGGTGACAGGACTTCTGCTTGTCCTCAGCCAAGCCCTTGCCCCCTGGGGAGGGAACTCCCTGACCTGGCCTTTCTACCTCTTTCCATTCCTTCCTTCCTTGGCCTTTTCCTTTGAAGAACAAAGTCACAAAACAAAAAGATTCTTCCAGAACACTCTCCCGCCCCATAGACCCTGCCACCCCTGGTGATTGCTGAGCTCTGGGAAGGCAGGTTCTGGGGGGGGCCTCAGGGCCAGGCTCCATGAACCTGCTCCCTAACTGTCATATCTGCCCAGCTGCCCACTCCTCAGTCCAATGTTAGAGAAAATCTGGGGTCCTGGGAGAGAAATGGGTGAAGAGGAAGATTTAAGTCTCTTACATATGTTTACTGGTCCAACACCTTCGCAGATCCTGGAGAGAGAAAGACACACATTGGTTCCTGAGCAGGAAGACCTACTTGTTATCAGACAGCGCTTGCAGCGAGTAACTCTCAACCCAGGAGAGCTTCACAAAGCCACATGCTCCTGGGTTCCAGCCCTCAGTTACTGAATTAGCATATTTGAGCAAATGTATTAATGTTCAACCAGCAAGCAAACCTCCCTCTGGTGCTGTGTACCAACATGCACTTAGGATGCACAGATAGAGCGACTTCTAATCCCCTGCCAGGGCAACCTGACTTGCATTTTCAGAAGAGATATGTCATTCTTTAGAGTGTCATTTCTGCAATTCTTCACCCGGCCCCTTCCCCCTCCTAGTTAGATTTTCCAGCTGCCCCAGTCTGAGCTGTTCCCTCCTGCTGCACTGGGAGCACTCACCGGATCTCCTCGCCTTCCAGCAGCCGCCTGTAGGTGGCAATCTCTATGTCCAGGCCCAGCTTCACGTTCATGAGTTCCTGGTACTCGCGCAGCTGTCTGGCCATGTCCTGCTTGGCCTGCTGCAGGGCGCCTTCCAGATCCGCCAGCTTGCACTTGGCATCATTGAGGGCTGCCTCGCCCTGCTGTTCTGCCTCGGCCACTGCAGCCTCCAGCTTGGTCCGCTGCAGAGAAGGTAGTTTGCAAGTGGGCTTTCGCAGGTACAGGGAGCCCCAAGTGGGGCTAGAAACTACTCCAAAGCCATGGACAGCAATAGTGCCCAACACCTTCTTTTTGGTTCTGAACTCTCCCTTTTCTCCCCATTGCGCTGACTGTTGTAATTGTGTCAACGTGTGGAGTCCACAGTGCCTGCTCTTCCAGGAGGCTGTGATCTTGTAGTTTATTGTGGGGGGGAGAGGAGGGGGAGGGCTGCTGGGGTGGGGGGGGGGCAGGGGCAGAGTGTCGCTTTTCTTCAGTTCCCATCCCCACTAATTTGCGCTTCCTGAGTTCTGCTGCTCCAAGAGCTATGGGTCCATAGAACAGTCTTACTTTCTGCCTTGCCTGCCCCTGTAAGCGTTTCCTTCTATTTGGGACACTCTCTTTCCTTTCTACATTTCCTTCTTGGGAAAACTTCCTGGACTGATTCCTTCATTCCTTTATCTCTAGGTCCTGGTGGACTCCCCCGTCTCATCAGACTTGGGACTCTTAAAGCTTGGGGTCCTGCATTTCCCTTTGGGACTTTCTCGCCTTCCTGTTACCCACCTGAGCCTTGGCATGCTCGATCTCAGCCTTCAGCCTCTGGATCAGACGGGTCAGCTCATTGATCTCATCCCGTGTGTTGCGCAGGTTGTCACAGTGCTGGCCAGCTGTCACCCGCATCTCCTCGTACTGGGGGGCACAGGAAGAGGAGTTGTTCCAATGGTTCAAAGATTAGATCAATCTTCTCTGAGTCTTGGGGCCCTATATTTCCACTGGGCCTGCTCCCTTGTACATGGGCTGCCCACACCTTCACCCTGCTACATCTATGCCCACCTTGGTCTGGTACCAGGCCTCAGCATCAGCCCGGCTACGCCTGGCAATCTCCTCATACTGGGCCTTGATATCAGCGATGATCCCATCAAGATTCAGGTCCCGGCTGTTGTCCATCTTCACAATAACTGAGGTTTCTGAGATGTGTGACTGCAGCAACTGGATCTCCTAGGGTGGAGGATCACAAAGATTTAGCTCAGAGTCCCTCAGTGGCCAAGACTCTGTGGTTGGTCCCCGGATGTGGTCTCAGGAGCAAAGCAGGGCAACGAAACAGACCTTCGACGGAGACCACAAAGAAAAAGACATGACCAAGAATAGTTTTAGTTTGACTTAAACCCTTGCTATAAACCCAGAGACATCCCTTCAACACTGCAACTTGGTTAGGTGAACGTCAAGGCCCCAGGGCCCTGGGTGCTTGTGGAAGGGAGCAAACCATGATAACACGTTTTTCTTTGGAACATCTGCAAGGTGGCTGTGTGTGTCACTAGTCATTGTGAACTGATACAATTTTAGAACATGGTGGCCTAGGAATTCCTATATCTCAAGGGTTAAATACCAGGGCTTGACCTGGAACTGGCCTGCAAGTGAGAGGTCTATAATATGGAATGTTCTTTAGCCTTTCTACCCAGAACCAGTCACTCAGCTCAGGCTGGGTTAGGTCAGAACAAATAGACTATGTATAGAACAAGAGATAGTTCCTCTGACTATTCAGGTCAGACACATTGTTTCACATCTCCTGGCATATCAGTTTTGCAGAGTTCTTTGACCAAGAGACAGGAAGTGCCCCTTCTAGGCCCCTGTTTTTTTGGCTGGCCAACAAGGAGATGAAAGATGGAAGGGATTCGCCCATTGACTGAGTCAGCCTGCAAACCTGAGCTTCTGCAGTACACAGAGGCTGTAGATGTGAGTGAGAGGGAAGATGTGGGGCCCTAGGTATCAGAAAGGATGCCTGTCCAGATGAAGCCAACAAGCATTGCACGCCCTGCATGCCGCAGAGGGGAATGGTTCCTTACCTCCATGTACAAGGCTTTCAGGAAGTCAATATCCTGAGTGAGGGTATCTGCGTTGGCCTCCAGATCAGACTTATTTAAGAAAGCTGCATCCACATCCTGTATGAAAGAGAAGAATAGGCTTGCTCCCTGTGTTCTTATGCTTTGCACATGGAGATGCTGGGAAGTCGGGGCCACCCACCTCTCCCCCAGGCTAGGTGGGGTTTTGGGATGGATGGTAAAAACGTTGGGTGGAAATGCATCTCAGCAATTATTATCCTTCTTGTTAGGACATGTGGTCTCTCCCAGGGACTGCTGGACATTTTTGGATGCTTATTTACAGGTAGAGAGAACCTGGGCAAAACTCTAAAGGTCATCTCTTCAGAGCTCCGCTCCCAGGAAAACCTGATCTTAAACAATTCAAGGCCAAATCAGAACTCCAAAGGGAAGCTGTTGTGGTGCTGGGCATTTGCTCTGTGTGAGCAGACCAGATCCCACAGGTGCTGGGGCAGGTTGTATCCTGAGAACACAGGTGAAGTTGGCACAACTGTTCCTGCTTACCTTCTTCAGTGCCACAAACTCATTCTCGGCATTGGCCCGGCATGCCACCTCCTCTTCATACCTGGATGGGAAGGATGAAGAGGATGAGCTCTCACTTGCTCCTAACTCCTCAATGACACTACAATCATCCTGCCCCATCGGGGAGATGTTGTTGCTCTTGTGCTAGCATCCCCTGGTCTTTAATATATTTTAGAAACCAGTGATTTCAACTCTCCCCAAATCCCTTTCACCCTGTTAAGTTGAATGTGACCTCTGAAAATTGGAACGCTTGCTATGCTCTCTTGGAAAAGACTTAGTGTCATGGCAATTGGCCTGAGAGGAAGCTGGAGGATCCTTCTCAGAGATGGAATCAGGCAGCCCATGCCCTATTCCAAGTGTGCCTTCTCCCTGAGACCTGTGGAGGGGCTCTCCTCCTCCCTTACCTATCACTGCCCCTCCTGTCTCTGGGCTGGCAGGGGCACTGGCATGCATCTCAAGTCTTGGCAACTGCTCTCATCTGAGCTGGTCTGTGCCATGCCCATCCATGGCCTGTGCAGCCCAGTTACCACTCACTTTTTCTTGAAGCCCTCAAGGACATCCTGCAGGTGGCTCCTCTCAGCCTCAAACCGGGCCCGGTCGCTGGTCACTGCATCCAGCTGCCTGCGCAGGTTGGTGATGTAGGTCTCGAAGAGGGGTTCCAGGTTGCTCCTGGTACATTTCTGCTCTTGGAGGAAGTTCCACTTGGTCTCAAGGAGCTTGTTCTGCTGTTCCAGGAACCGCACCTAAAGCCACAGGGGCAAAGGAATGGCAGTTGGAGTGTGACCTGCATGTTGCCATCTCTGTTATGGCTGTAGATGACTCTCTGCTCATGTTGGCACCACTGGCCCTGCTGATTTTCACTCCTCCGCTAACTCGGCAGCTGTTGCAAGAAAAGTGTGAACATCCTTGTACCCCGTCTAGCTTGGCTACAAGTTGAGGTGTTTAAGCCACAACACTTTAGTATTCTCTCCCCTTTGGCCCTCCAAGGAAGGTGTCAGCAAGTTCATCGGAAGGTGGAAACTCATCCTGAAGCCCGAGCTGGGCTTGCTTGTATCGAAAAACTGATGCCAGCTGTGCCCCAAGGAGAACAAAGAGCAGAGCTAATACAGACGGGGCTGGGCTGCACCAGGAGGTGGAGGTGGGAAACTCAGGTCAGAACTCCTGCTGCCAAAGCAGTCCATCAGCTGCTTCCAGAGCTGGCAGAGAATTTAGAGTCACTTTCTCTAATCTCCTCATTTCGAACCCGGGAAGCTGAAGCTCACAGAGGCTAGCCCCCATCCTCAGACACACCAGAGCACCCGCCCCAGGGAGACACAGCTGTTCGATGTCACCTGCTCATTGCTAAGCTGGATCAATCAGAAGGCCAGAGGTTCCCCATGCTGTTTCCTAATATCCCCCCAATGCAGGCAACTGGCCTGAACATGTGCATCCCTTTGAGGGAAAGGCAGTTTGTTTTGTGAAAAAGTTACTCATACAACCCCCCACTTTCTTAAGAATGAACAGATGTGACCATCCCAGAAACCACGCAAACCTCAAAAGGAGCACGGGGAATTCAAGAGCAACTTTAAACACATCCCACGCTGTGTTGCCTGTTTGGGAGCCATTTCTAAGTGGCTCGGCGGTAGGGCTCAGATTGCCAAATGCTCTCAGATTTGGCTGGATGCACCTCTTTTCTCCAGAAGGCATCCCCCTATTTTTTTTTTTTTTTTGAGACTAGGTCTTGCTATTTTTGCCCGTGGAACCGCAGACTCACGTTGCCTGGGGTACCACAGACTCAAGCAATCCCCAGCCTCAGCTTCCCAGGTAGCTGGGATTACAGGTGTGTATCACTACACCCAGCTATTTTTGGGAATAAATCTTGCTATGTTGCCCCGATCAGGACTTGAACTGTGATCCATAGCCCCAGCCACTTCATAGGTTGAAGCTTACAGGCACGCGCCACCATGCCTGGCTTTATCCCCTCTGGTTTAATCTATTCCACCACACACAATGTTTCCTCAGGCTCGTCCTCAGCTGTAGAGCTACTCAGAAACCATGCTGCAGGCCTTCTGGGTCAAGGCTAGTGCCCAGGGCCTGGGCCAGTTCTTCCAAAGGAAAAGGACACCCCCAATGCGTTCTCACTCTCATCATCCCAGACTGAGAGGTTCAGCGGTCACAAGTACCTTGTCGATGAAAGAGGCAAATTTGTTGTTGAGTGTCTTGATTTGCTCCTTCTCATCCTTCTTCACCCTCTGGGCATTGGGGTCAATTTCCAGGTTGAGGGGAGTCAGCAGGCTCTGGTTGACTGTCACCGCTGTGATAGCTGGGGCTGCTGGGCCTCCAACTCCTCCGACTCTATAGCCAAAGCCAGGACCGCCAAAACCATAGCCAAGGCCACTGCCAGCCCCGAAGCCCAGACCGACACCACTGCCGGCCCCGAAGCCCAGACCAGCACAACTCCCGTCACCAAAGCCGAAAGCCATCCCACTGCCAGCACCGAAGCCAGCTCCACAGCGGAAGGAACGTGGGCCTACAGCCGCCATCCGGGGCGAGCACGACCCAAAGGAGATGACGCTCCGGCTCCCAAAGCCACCGTGGCCCCGGAAGCTCTGCCCACTCCTGCAGGACACAGAGCTGGCCCGGAAGCGGTTCAGGTGCTGGGGTGTCACTGCGGAACAAGAGCTGAAGTTGCCCATCCGGCGGCCAGAGCTAATGCGGTAGGAATGGCAAGACATGATGGCTTGTTGGGGAGAGCGAGGCTGTGGCTGCACTGTGGGCTGAGCTGGAGCTGGGAGTCCTGTGAGGCTAGTGGGTCCCGCTCACCCTTTTTATGTGTGTGGGGATCTGAGGATTGGCCCTATAAAAACGGAAAAGCCATTTGAAGGCATTTATGAGCTTGGGTAGTTAGCAGAAACTCTTCATGCCCATAACCTCCTTAACAATGAGCCAATCGCAGACACACCTATTCTCCTCAGGATCAGGGCTATAACACTAAACCTATAAATATTAAAAACATATAAACACATAAACATTATGGTCCTATTTGCCCCACAAGTTTACCACAATTGCCATTATGGGGACATTAATTTGCTTTGGTCATAAATCTAATAGACTTTTTCCACTGGAAGAGTGGCTAACCACCGGAAAGTTAAGTTGGTGACACTCCAGCAGGAGACAGGCACAGAATGCATTGTACATGTAAAATCCTGGATAGGCAGAGGGGCATGCAGAAGAGACACCAGGTTCACACAACTCCAAGGAAGAAAGACTATGGTGAGAATACAGTTTACTGCATCTCTGGAGATTGATTCCGTAGTCTCAAAACCTTCTGCAGGGTTTAATCTGTGTCCTGCAATCTAGTTTGGCTATTGAGATTAAAAAGAGATGAATCTGTGGTAAAGCTCATGTGGGTTGGTATAGACAGATGTCTGATTTGAGGCACTGAAAGGAAATTCATTCACTCGTTTGCTCATTCAGCACTTGTCAAGTGCCAGTTCTGTTCTACGTGGTGTGCTTGGCACTGAGGGTACAAAGGTAAAAATCACACCAAACCAAACTGCACTTTCTCGCCTGATGGCAGGATGGGGCAGGTGGGTGGGGCATACGTCTTGAGGCTCTCCACCAGTCAACACTTTTGTGACATAAGTTAAGGCCAAAGTGTGCCCATGATTTGACTGTGTAACTGTGTGGGAAGCTAACCACGTGATTTTGAACCCTCTGGAGACTAGTCCTGTCTGTGAAGGATCTTGAATCATGGATGAATCTTTGGTTAGGATGGAGAGACACGAAGCAATATGCCTCTGGGCAGAGTTTGGAGAGTCCTAAGACCCTGGACATTGTCAGTACTGTTGGTATTGTGCCTATCTCAGGACACAGAGACAGGCTGGTGTTTACTTTTTCTACTCTCATGGGTGACATGGTTGGGAGCACACCTGGATGGGATGTGTGCTTTCTGAACGGAGCTATTCAGCTTGAGGCTTCTCTAGTTCCTTCTTTCCCAATTTGTGTTCCTTTGATTTCCTAGTTTCCTAGTCTTATTGCATTAGCATGGACTTCCAGTATGACACTGAAAAACGCAATGGAGAGGAGACTTCCCTTGCCTTATCCTAATCTTAATGGGAGAACTTCAGGTTTCTCTCCATTCAGTATGTTAAGCTATACATTTTTTTGGTAGCTATTCTTTATCAAGTTGAGGAATTTCCCTTCTATTCCAAGTTTACTACTATGTTCTATACAACTATCAAGTCCATGTATCAGGCTTATGTCTGAAAGGAAGATTATTTCTGTGAAGATCACTACCAACCTCTCTGCTGCTGTATCAGCAGTCTGTTCGCAGCCCTCATGTAACCTGCTCTGGCATGATTAATAATGCCTTTCCCCTTGAAAAGGGCTCTTATCTTGCTTTCCAGACACCACATTCTCCTGATTTTCTTGCTCTATATTACTGGATGCTTCTTTTCCACCTTTTTAGCTGGTTGCCCCTCATGTCCTCATCCTGCAGCACTCTCGGGCCCCTGTCCCTTCTCACGTCTCTATCTGTATATTCTCCCGTGACATGGACTGCCCCACGACTTGGCATTCTCCACCCTGGACCTCTGTTCAGGCTTATCTCCAGCCCAGAGTTCTGCTCGGCACCACACACATGTATTTTGATCCGAATCTCTGTTTGGATATCAAATAGGCCTCTTGATCTCATTATCTCTGAAAAAAAAAATTTTTTTTTTACAACTAGGCCTTGCTATGTTGCCCAGGGCTGGTCTCGAACCTGTGGACTCAAGTGATTCCTAGCCTCTGCCTCCCTTCCTAGGCTGGAATTAAAGGCACACACCACCACGCCCGGTCCCTCTGAATTATTTCTATCAGGTGCATTCTACTTGCCAGGTATCCCTATAGTAACAGTCAGAAAACCTGGGAATTATCTTTTATTTCTCTTTCTTTCCCCATAGCACACATTTAACCCACTGGAAAACCCTAACCTTTGAAACATCTCTGGATACCTATGACTTCCCGCCATCACCATTGTTACCATGTAGGCCTGGTGTCATTTCTGATGAGGCTGCTGAAACATCTTCCCAACTGGCCTCTTTGCTTCCTCCTAGCCTTTCCTTAACACTACAGGCAGAGTGAGCTTTCAACAGCATGTTCAATCATGCCATTTCTATGTTCACCCCCCTCCAGAGGATGCTACCTCACTCTGAGCAAGGCCATGCTGGGCTCGGAGGCCTCCCGTCCCTGACCTCTTCTCCATCTCCCCACTCTGCTGTTCCTGGCACCCTGTTGTCCAGGGTGGGGCAGGAAAACCCCAGCCTCTGACACTTGACCACCTGCTCTGTTCTCCTCTGGGAACTCCTTTTCCTCAGATAGCTACAGGACCTGGTTCCTCAACTCGTCCAGGTCCTCGTTCCCACGTCACCCCTATTTAAAGCTCCCTCCTCAATGCTTCCCATCCCCCCTCCTTCCTGGAGAGTCCTCTCCTGCCTGGACGAGCCTGCTTGTTGTCTGCCTTCCTTGGCTGGAATACAGGTTGGCGAGGCGGGCGCCCACTTGGTGTGTGCTGTTCTCCTCTGTGCACCCCCTGCTAGCAGGGCAAACGGTAGTCATGCTGCCTGGTTTTGATGAATGGGTGACAACACCACAGAGGTTACAAGCAGGTGGGGAAGAAGGGAGAAAGGAACAGTAGGTAAAGAGGAAAGGAATTCCAGTGCTTGCGTTCTGTGGCTATTTTAGGAAGATGAGACTCCAGGATGGCTTGGGAGATGATGGTGGCATAGACAACCAAGAGCTCACAGGGAAACTGACCTACTTTTCCCTCCAGCACTGACTTCTGAGTGGCCTTGCAGGAAAGGACAGCCTCTTGCACCCAGGTCATGCAAGGAAACCCAGGAGGCTGGAAAGGGGACCCAGGGTTCCTGGGGCAGTGGATGGGGAGGGGAGCAGGAGGGAGCCACAGGGCACGCCAGCTGGGGCACTTGGCCTTGGACAGAAGTCTGGGCACAGCTTTTGTCTCTGGACAGGCTGGGTTTTCTTGTCATTTTGCCATCGGCCAGCAAGGTGAGCTAGGATGGCAGTGTGCTGAGGATGGGATGGGGCAGGATTTTGCTTCAGCCGCAGGCACCTGGGAGTGCTTGGCTATTGAGAACTTAAAAAAAAATAATATACCCCAAAGTCAATTTGCATTTTGTCACCTTTCCCCGGCCATTCTAAACAAGTTGTCAGTTATTACTCCTCCTCCTCTCTGTGTCACTGATCCGGGGGTCATTGTTCAACCTCTCCAGACTTTGGTTTTCTCACCTATAAAATATAGTTATGTCCATTTCACAGTATTTGGGGATTCAATGTGAAAATAGTGGAGTGTGCACTGTGTGTGCCTGGCAGCTCTTGCTACCTTTTCCCTTTCTTTCTTTCTTTCTTTCTTTCTTTCTTTCTTTCTTTCTTTCTTTCTTTCTTTCTTTCTTTCTTTCTTTCTTTCTTTCTTTCTTTCTTTCTTTCTTTCTTTCTTTCTTTCTTTCTTTCTTTCTCTTTCTTTCTCTTTCTCTCTTTTTCTTTCTCTCTCACTTTCTTTCTCTATCTTTTTCCCTTCCTTCCTTCCTTCCTTCCTTCCTTCCTTCCTTCCTTCCTTCCTTCCTTCCTTCCTTCCTTCCTTCCTTCCTTCCTTCCTTCCTCTCTCTCTCTCTTAAATTCATTCTTTTAATTTCTTACATCTGTAAATGGTTGTTGGAATGCCTTCCCCTCCCACTGACACCTCTGTTCACACAGACCCCTCTTTCCTTGTTTGTTTATCTATGTTAAGTCTCTTGGTCTCTTCCTTTTCTGTGTCAGTGTCCTTTTCTCTCATTCTTATTTTTTTGAGACTAGGTCTTGCTATGTTGCCTGGGGTAGTCCCAATCTTGTGGACTCAAGCGATCCCCAGTCTCAGCCTCCCAGGTAGCTGGGATTACAGGTGCACACCACCATACCCAGCTGACAGTGTCCTTTTCCTGGGTGCATCTCTTTCTTTCTTTGCTCCTGTGCTTTCCTTTTTCCTCCTCCCTTCCTCCCCCCTCCTTCCCTCTTTTCCTCTCTGCCCATTCCTTTCCAGCACAATCCTCCTTCACTTCTAAGCAGTCACCCCTGTTCTCACCCAGCACCCCACCTCCTTCCCACACCAGCAGCTGTGGCGCCGGTTGCCCCATCAGGGCCCTTGGGGCTGTCCCCTCCCCAGCTGTGACTTCCTCCAGCCCTGATGGGGCAGGCAGGCTGGGTGGGGGCGACTGGGAGCAGTCAAGCACGGCCCCCGTTCTGGGATGAACTGTGCCGTCATCGGTTTCTGGTTCTGAGGCATTATTTCGCCAGATGATGCATAACACCAGCCTCAGCCACATTTTTAGGGGGTGGCAAGTAGGGAGGAGGGGAGGCGTTGCCCTGGAAACACTGGACTCGAGTTTTGCTGTGGTGACAGTTTCTTCTCACTGTTGTCAGTCGGCTTGGATGTAATCTCCAGATCTCTGGCTGGTCCAGCCGCGGCGCCCGCTGTGTGGCTGGGGTGACTGCTGGCTCATCGGGATGCTATCTGTTGAGTGGGGAGGAGGGAGAACTGCTGACCAGGGAAGTGGGGAGAGGGAGGGTGGCTGTGGGAGGGGCCGTGCTGGCTTGCCGAGGCCCATGAACCCTGGGCATGGTGCGTGTGCGTGTGAGCCTGCCCTGTCAGCGCGGGAGGGGAGGAGGGTGACAGGGAAATCCCAGATGCCGGGAAGGCTTTGCGAAAAGCCGCCTTCTTCTGAGAGTTTCTGTTTTGCCCTGGGACAAGTTTGTGCTAGAAAGAGGTGCTGGCAGGAGGTGTTCCTGCTGAGGCGTGCCCATGCTGGACAGGGAGTGGAGGAATCCCAGGCAGGCAGGAGGGGCAGGTGGGGAGAGGCTGCATCCTGGCCAGGCCCTCTCCCCCTCTGCCTCTGAGTAATGACTCTTGGGGGCATCTAGGCAATGTCCAGGGGCTAGAAACACCCCCCTTTTGGGCCCTTGACCCTGTTCTGGACAGGGGTTTTTCAGATTTAATCCTAATCCCTTGTATTTCCCATACAGCTGTCCTGGGTGACCAGGGGTGCTGGTTGGTTTGTGCCTCCAAACTTTATTGGGAGAAGGGTGCCAGGCATTGCACTGAGGCACTGGGGTGGCTGTGGGGTGCAGCCTTCTTCCTCCTATCAGACTTCCTCCTGCCAGAGCTCATGCTCCCTCTACTCTGCTCACAGTCTCTGTAGCCATTTTCCCCAGTCTCAGCCGAGGTGGAGAGTGGGGATCCTGTGACTGTAGCTGTGCCTGGGCTGAGGAAGGGATGGGGGAGACAAGGGTCTTTGGGGGCAGAGACAGGGTACTTGAGGGCAAGGGTGGTGGGGAAGGGAGGACCATGTGGGGAGAAGAGGGATGAGGAAATAGAGCACTATGGGGAGATAGGCAGAGGTGGGGACCAGGGCTGTGGCCCTGCCCTCCTGCCCAGGCCTCTTCAGGCACCCCCTCTCCCCCACTTGTCCTTACAGGGGTGCTCTGCAAAGGACCAGGGCTTGGATCTCCAAGTGAACACAGTGAGGTGCTGGCTTTCTGCACTTGGCAGGAGATGGTACTCAGGGGGGCTGGGGGCTGGGGCCAAACCTCCCTGACCACCAGTACCTGATGTGGGGCTGACCTGGGAGGGAAACCCAGGTGAGTGGAATAGGACCGGCCAGGCTGCCACCAAGAGGCTCTTTTGTCCCCTTTGTCCTGAGCAGGGTGCACTGTCTTGAGTGCACTGGGGGGATCCCTTGGAGGAGGCTCTGGAGGGGACGTGCCAGGGCGCCAGAGCTCATGTCCAGCACTGAACTGGGTGCCCCCACTGTTGGGAGGAGTAGTTCTGGTGCCCCCAGGATGAGGGTGGGGGACTCTTCTCTCCCTGTCATGATGGCGGATGTCAGGTAGTCATCTGTGGCCTAGAGGAGGCAGTTGATTGACATCTCTGTTTTTGCTGACTCTGGGCCGAGTGATGAATCAACAAGGAGCTTAGCTGGCTCTGGGGCTCGTGTGCCAGGGTTTCCAATGGGAAGAGACTCTGGTTCTGAGGCTCTGTTGTCCCTCCCCGCCTTCCCTGTGTGAGGACATGTGCCCGGAATCCCAGGCTCTAGCTCACCCCTCCCATGGCCTTTATGCCCCTGACCAACTGCTGCTATACCCAAGGCCCAGCTTGCCTGCCCGTCTCCTGGAGAGCTTCTTGGGTCCCACATTAGGGTGGGCCTCATGGTAACCCCCTTCACAACCATCACACACCTCCTGTTATTTTCTCTTCCAGGTCTGTGTTCCCTGGTAGGCTGTAAGCTCCCTGAGGAGTGGACTGGGACCAAAGGTCCTTTTAGAAAAGTCAGCTTTATTGAGATATAGTTCGCATACTATGCAAGGCACTCATTTAATACACGCAGTTCAGTGGTTGTAGCACCCACAGGCATGTGTAGCCATCGCCACAGTCAACTTTCGGGCATCGTTATCACCTCACAAAGAACCTTTACTGGTCATCCCATGCTTCCTCTGCCACTGCCATCTTCTGCCTCCTTCCTTGGGCAGCCACCATTATTTCTATCTATATAGATAACCCTATCCTGACTTTCATATGAATAAAATAACATCAAATATGGCTCCTTTTACTCGCTGTAATGTTTTTGAGATTCATTTGTGTGTTGCATGTCATAGGTCTGCATTCTTTTTCATGGCCAAATAATATTCCATCATCTGGCTAGGCCATGTTTTGCTTGCCCATTTGATGATGGACAATTGAGTTGTTTCTACCTTTAGCCTATTGTGAATCATGCTGCTCTGAACAACTACATGCAGACATTTGTGTGGATATGTATTTCACTTATCATGGGTCTAGTGTGGAACTGCCAGATCACATGGTCAGTCTGCTGTCTTTCAAAGTGGCCATGTCACTTTGTACTCCCTACTGTGGGCTCTGGGTTTATCTCCTGAGCCTCCTGGGTGAGTTGCCCTGACTGGGGCTGTCTTGTGTCAGCAGCTCAGGTGTGCCCTGACCCAGAGCAGAAGACTTGATGAGCTCATAGCGATGGAATGAGATGGAATGAGAAAGCGGGTGGATAGGTCCTTTCACATGTTCTACCCATGAGTCTGTACTTTAGACTCCTGTTGAGTCTCTGTTCTTGCGGTCATCTCTGGGACCATGTCTCTGACACCCTTCTAGGTCTAATTGTTCTCTGCTTTTTCTTATTGCTCTCATTCTCTTTGGTCCTCATGATTTATGATTCCTCTGGGAGGCCAAGAACTCATCTGGGATTAAGATTAAGTGGCATCTTACTCACCTCTGTATCACCAACTCCCAGTCAGGTTTGACATAGAATAGATGCTCCATATGGCTTGGAGGGATAGGGGATGCCCTAATGTTCAGGAGTGGGATGCAGCAAGGGGTAATATCATGGAGTGTTGTGGGGGCTCAGTGAGGCAGCAGGGAAAGGACTAGGGGACCTTGTGGAGGATAGAACTGTTGATACCAGATCGCAATTCTAGGTCTTGGGCTCTCTGTGAGGAAAAGGAGACCTGTCCATCAGACTGGGTGAGCTGTGCCCATCTTCACTGTTTCCCCAGGACCCAGTGTCCTGGTCCAGGATGGGAAGGGAGAGCCCAGGGAAAGGAGACTAATGTGGTTGATAGATTTTTTTTTTTGAGACTAGGTCTCGCTATTTTTGCCTGTGGAACTGCAGGCTCACGTTGCCCGGGGTACCACGGACTCAAGCAATGCCCAGCCTCAGCTTCCCAGGTAACTGGGATTACAGGCATACGCTACCATGCCCAGCTGTTTTTTGGGACTAGGTCTCACTGTGTTGCCCCGAGCGGGACTCGAACCGTGATCCCTAGCCCCAAACCATTTCATAGGCTGAAGCTTACAGGCATGAGCACCATGCTTGGCAGGGAATGGAGATTAAATCGAGACATGATTGGGGCTTATGGACTTCTACATGTGTGTGTGTGTGTGGGGCACATGATGAGCAAGCTTCTGTGGAATATGCCCATGATCTTGAATGTGACAAGTTATTGCAAGTTTCAGGTGTAGTTTGGAGCTGCATTTTTCCACAGGCTGCCTGCAGGTGATTATATGTGACTTTCCCATTCGTATGACAGCCTTCATTTCCACCCCCAAACCCTCCAGCCTCCAAGCCTGCTTGCTCATCAGTACCCTTCTTAGTCTTATCACACCCACAGACCATGGTAAAATAATCCTGATTCCTGTAGCCTGTGAATAGTGAGTTTATTGGAAATAGAAGCCTAGAGACTCCAGGCGGAGACTGGTCCCTGAGTGGGTGGGGCTTCTGCCAGAGGTGGCTCTGGGGTGAGCCTCTGGGGAGGTGGGGTCAACCCAGCATCACCTCAATGCAGCTAGGAAATGCTCTCATACCCAACCCAGAGTAAGAAGAAGTAAAGGGAGAGTGAGCAGGAAGGGGTGATTATATACAGAAGGTATATAGGGGTGTAGGATATGTAGGGCTGGGGCTGGGGTGGACCTGAAGTCCACCAAGCAAGTAATGCCATCTCTTGATTATCCTTCTGTCTATAGACAATCCATGGCCCTGTGCCTTTGTGGCATCTCCCTACCATCAGTTGCTGAGACAAGTTCAGGATCGTTTGCATTGTATGAGTTCAACACACCTGAGCAGAAACATCTACTGCCCAAAGACCACTTTATTCTGTGTGCTGACTGAGGGAACCCTTGGCAGGTCCTGAGTTATTCAACGATCCTGAAACCAGGTTTTGGAATTCAGAACGGGATTTGGGGGTGTCTCCTTCTGACATTTGCAGCAGGGCATGTTGTCGGTGGGTATTGAAACAAGTTCACTTTTCTTAGGTGCATGAGAACTAGAGGTATGGGAGATGGGAACCTCCAGGAGTGGGAGGAGACTAGCTTTGTGGGGAAACTTTAATGGGATAATCCGCTAAGCAGAACTGCGATGTGCCTGTTTTACCTTCTTGTCCGAGGAGGTGTGGTCAGGGGCCCTCATCATTGTCCTGGCCACACAGGCCCCTGAATGTCAGGAAACCTGGGTGGCAGGCCATGCATTCTTGTACCGTCCACCCTGCCCAACCCTGGAACCCAGACCCCAAAAAGGCTGCACACAGTTAAGTGAGAGGTGACTCAAAGATATGGAAGGACCTGAGGGCAGCTCCCAGTGAATACCCACAAGGAACCTGCCCTCCGAACAGGAAGGTGGGGTTATAGAATAGTCTTGTCTTCAGCCCTAGTGGGGGTGCAGCATTCAGTTTGGGGGCCGGCACCCTGTCCCCCAGGCTTCCAGCCTCTGGGCCTGTGCTAACACTTGTGGCAAGAGGAGCCGCCCCCAGTTGTTAGCTTCATGCTGGAGCTCCGTCCACTCCCACAACCCAGCAGCCCCTGGGGGTCCCAAGGGAGGTAGAGTTCACCGGTGCCCACCACACTGCAGCTCCCGCTGCTCTTGACGACACTGGTGCCCCCCGGGCAGTACTCGTTTCTCAGCATGGGAGTGCTGATCACACATGGCTCGTACAGGATGGCACCTTTGGAGCTGCTCACAGCTGTAGGGAGAGGAGGGGGTGCTTAAGGCCCTGTATTGCACAGATCTTAGGGTGTCAACCCCCTTCCAACCCCAGTTCCCAGTTTCCCTGTCTGCTACCTGGCTCTGTACAGGGCTTTTACCCTTCATTTACCCCATGTGCTTTCATTCTTTCCCCTGACCACCAGCCAGGCCAGGCTGATTTCTGCTTCCCTCTCTCAGACCCTGATTGCCACATTGCTCCTTGAGAACCCTTTCCAGGGGGCACCCCGCATTGTAGGGTTCTTTATAGATTCTGAACCTTGAGAACTTGGGACTAAGCTGCACATCTGCTTCTAATTCTGCCTCCTAAAGACTTGGCGAGCCTGGACCAGGGGCTCCCACCAGTCAGAAGCCCTCCTCTGGGGTCAGGAGGCAGGCGAGGTCTGGGCTGGGGTGGTGGGGTTAATCAGCCCCTAGTGGCTTTGGGGGATGCTCATCCACTTACAGATATTCACAGGTCCAATGCCTTCGCATAACCTGGAGGGAGAGGAAAAAGAAGACTTAAGGTAATGGCATCAGAGAACAGACTGATGAAGTACACCTCTCTTGCTTGTGTGCAGAGCCAGTCAGTGAGGAGGCCTGCAGATGACCTACAGTTCCAGATGGGAAATGACTGCAGGGTGGGCAATGGAAGCAGCAGAGGACTAGAGGACACACCTGGCGCCCACCCCTGGGTGCGAACCCACCTGTGCTCCTCGCCCTCCAGCAGGCGCCTGTAGGTGGCGATCTCGATGTCCAGGCCCAGCTTGGAGTTCATCACCTCCTGGTACTCCTTGAGCAGGCAGGCCATGTCCTGCTTGGCCTTCTGCAGGGCCTCCTCCAGCCCCGTCAGCTTGCACTTGGCGTCGCTGAGGGCAGCCTCACCCTGCCGCTCCGCTTCAGCTATGGCTCCCTCCAGTTTGCCGCGCTGGGGAGAGGGTACAGAAAGGCATTGCTGGGGGGCCTTGAAACCTTAGGCCAGCTGTCCGAGAAGACGGAACATGACTACTATGAGACAGTAGGAAAAGAAATCTATTGGTCTCCGTCCTTGGTTCCCGGCATGAGCTCCTAAGCCCTTGACTTTTCCTAAGTGGTAAGAACAGTGGGAACATCTTTTCTTCTAATATTTGGTGCTTGATCACAGTTCCTGACACAAGCCTTCTAGATCCCTGGGGGTTCCCTGAGTGATGGTAATTTCTCTTGTTCTAAAATGTAGTCATCTTGGGGATCGGTCGCCAGAAAAACCACACTGTGACTAGAAGCTTGGCATTTTCATCCCCGTCTACCACCCCCAGATAGGGGAGAAGGGTTGGAAGTGTCAGTATGCTGATGCCTCTGATGAAGCCTCCACAAAAATCCCAAAAGTACTGGCTGGGGAGAGGTCCTATTGGTAAGCAGGTGGAGGTGCCAAGAGATGGCACCCAGGGAGGATTTGGGAGTGCCTTGCCTGCCCCACACACCTTGCCCAGCGCCTCTCTCCCATCTGGCTGTTCATCTGTACCCTTTATCATACCTTTCGGTAATAAATCGGTAAACAGTAGATGAACTGTTTCCTGAGTTCTGTGAGTTGTCCTAGCAAGTTAGTTAAATCTGCGAAGGGGATCATGGGAAATTCCGATTGGGCAGAAGCACCAGGTAAAAACCTGGACTGGTGATTGGCATCTAAACTGGGCAGTGTTGTGAGCCTTTCACCACTGGGAATGGACGCTATCTCTAGGTAGACAGTGTGAGAGTTGAGTTCAATGCTTGGGCCCCCGTCAATGTCCCAGAATTGCCTGGGGTGAGAAACTCCCCCAACACTTACACATCTGGGGTCGCAAGTGCTGTGAGTGTGGTAGTCATGTGGGAGCAAAGGAGGAAGAGTTCTCAAAATGCCAGTTTTAAATCTATGGGTTTCATCCTAGAATTGTGACATCTGGCTGCTCTGGGCTTGGGGATCAGGTCTCCTGTCTGTAATACTTCAAAGGGTCATGGGTCCTCTCAGGGAAGCTCAGCAATGTTTTAGGGGCTGATCTGATGGACTCTCCAGAGTCACCTTGAGTTCCAGGACCTTGGAAGGACAGGTCTTTGGTTTGGAAGAGACCGTGAAGCCATCTTTTCTCCCATCTAATGAAGCATCCTTCTTATTTCATCCTTGACAGGAGGCTGCCTAGCCTCTAAAGGGACCTCCACATTCCCCGAGCTGGTCTTCCTTATATTGCTTGTCTCTGCCATGGAAAGCATCTGCCATCTCTTAAGCGGGGCGGCACAGATTCCTTCCTGCTTTGGCAGCATGGGGAGGGTGGCCCTGGAGTACCGCTTACCTGGGCCTTGACGTTCTCAATGTCTTGCTGTAGTCGCTGGATCAGCTTGTTCATCTCCAGGATCTCATTCTTGCGGTTGCGGAGGTTGTCACAGTGATTCCCAGCTGTCATCCTCAGCTCCTCATACTGCCAGGGCCACAGAGAGATCGGAACCTCAGGCTCCCACCTCTCAGCACACGTGCTAGCTGGAGCCTCCCCTCCTGCGACCCCCTGGGGCAGGTGCTCTCTGGATTCATATACTTGTCCTGCTCCCCATCCCCTTTCTATTTCTGGTCAATTGGGGGGTCCTTTTGCAGGCTGATCCTCACTCTCACCTCACCTCCCAGCCCTAAACCTTCAGGATATTAAATCTGCTTCCATGCTTCAGAGAGGTCCCTCTCTGTTCAGTTGCACCCTATCTCATCCGTTTCACCCCTTCCCCAGAGCCTGAGAGTCACCCAAGGGCCCCCTCCCTTTTGTTTCTTCCCTTGAAGGAGTCTCTGTGCTCAGCCTGGCCCACCTAACTGAATGAGAACTGGGAACAGATGACACCGCCCAGTGAGTGGGAATGTTTGCACATTCTTTGAAATGATCGAAACAAAATGCAGTGTGACTCCCTACCCTATCTTAACACTTAAAAAAAAAAAAACCAAAAAAAAAAAAAAAACCTTTGCACTCTGAATCTCATTTCTGAATGACAGCAATAAATGTGCTGTTCATTCTAGAACATTAGCTAACTTTATATTTCCTGCATTTGATGGGTGGGAGCAATTTGCATAGAAAATGCAAAACAAAAGATAAAGACAAATCACTCTTTGGATGGTTTGGTTTTCCTGGGAAAGCTTATAGTAGTCAAGTTAATAACCACTCTGCATTTTTTGGGGGGGGAGGGACAATGAGCCCAGATGAGACTGTTTCTTGGCCTTCTTATTAATGGGATTTATAGTCTCTGCTGGGTAGGGCTTCCAAGAAAACTCTCTAGAGTGGAGGGTGACTCAGTGGGCATGTTTCTTTTGCCCTCTGTTCTTCTTCTTGCTTGGAATGAACATATGGGATTGGTGGGGTGGCAGCCATCTTGGGATCTGAGGCAACCATGAAGATTAAAGCAATTTATTAAGGATAACAGAATGGAAAGCTTAAAGGAGCTTGTGTTCCTGGTGGGGATGGACCTCCAAGTCGTTTATGGGCAATCTATTTCTATACTTCAAGTTATTGAGGAAAAAAGTAAAAACTGAATTAAATTTTACTTTATTTTGATACCATTGTTGGTATTGTTATCCTCACAGATAAAAACAAGTCTTATATAATAGAGGATTAAGTATAACTCAATTATAACATTCAACTAATTTGAGTTAGGAGGCTAGATAGCTGAGGTTACTTTCCCAGAGCCCACCTGTCTGATGCAGAAGGCCTTGATGGAAGAGGCAGCCAGGTGAACACAAGTTGTGGGTGGGCTGCAGCCTGGGTTACCAGGTCTGATACCTTTGACCACTATAGGTCTTCAGACAATGGGCTGAGCCTCGCTTGGGGGCCTGCTGGGACAATGATCCCCATTGCCCTTCAGAAAAAAAAGGTGGGGTACTCAGCACAGCTCCCTGATCAGCTGTGATCTGACCAACATCTATGCAAGTTGCTCTCCGTGGTGCCACCCACTAGGCACCTGCTGTCAGGCTCCTGCAGTCCCTTAGGGGGACACACCTCTCCCCCAGGCTCTGCTAAGCCTTGCAAGCCCCAATCCAACACACCAGTACCTCTGCCTCTCCATCCTATGCCCCTCAGCCTGCTGCCTGCCCTTAGAAGCCACTTCCTGGACCTGACACACAGGGTTGGTCTGAGACTGAGTCTCCATTGATTTCCCTGTACCTAGTAAGATCCTGGCTACCCTGCCTAGAGCTACAGTCCCATGATAGCACCTGTGTTCCACCCAATTTGTTTTCTCCATAGCACCTATGGCCATCTAGCTCACACCCACTGCTCTTCTTTGTCTGCCACCTTTCCCTTCCCCAGCCTGCTTCCAGAAGGAGGCGGCTTGCTATCTGCTCTGCTCCTGCTGGGTCTCAGCCTGGAACTGTTCTTGGCACATACTGGGGTTTCCATAGGATGAAGGAAAGGGGGTGGTGAATGCATGTATGTGTCTTCCACAGACAGGGCAGATGAGACAGAGATGATGATATTTGTTAAGTCAAATTGCCTTTGGGGGCAACTGCCCTCCCAGTAAGCCCCTAATTACCCAAGTCTGGGCCGCCTTAATCACTGTTTCTACTCCACCATTAGGAACCACTCCATGACATGAGCCTCCTCCCACGCCCAGAAGCCAAGGGCCCTCTCTGCCATCATTGCCAATTACTATTCCTTGAGTGCTGCTTAGAGGAGCACTTCCAGTGAGTCTCTGAGTGAATAAAGCTGGGGCTCCCTGGCATCCTGATGACAGGTCTGGGCTGTCTGTGGGGTCCCCTCCCACCTGCTCTGCAGGGACCTGGCAGAAACAACAGGGCTTGGGGTTTATGAGGTTCCCTATTGCTGTGGCATGGCAGGACCATCATTATCTTTTCACCCACTTCCTGGGGCAGTGTGGGCCTGGGGTCCCCTCCTGCCACACCCAGACCTCACCCGGCACTGGTACCAGGCCTCTGCTTCAGCTTTGCTGCGGCTGGCGATTTCGTCATATTGAGCCTTGATCTCGGCGATGATGCCATCCACATCCAGCTCCCGGCTATTGTCCATCTTGACAATAACCGAGGTCTCTGAGATCTGAGACTGGAGCAGGCAGATCTCCTGGGGAGAGAGGCATGGGGTGAGGATAAAGGCGGAGAAAGCAGGGGAGAGGAAAGGCAAAGCCCTCTGGCCTTCTCAGAGCAGATTGACAAAGGACTTTGTCATGGTTGTCCTAACCTTTCCATCATCAGCCTGCCCCTTGTCCCTGCCCTCCAGTTACAGTGACCTTGAGAGCTGACTTCTGGGCTTCTCACTGCTGGAAAGCCATGCTGATTTCTTCACCTGCTCACTTCAAGTTGCCATGCCCTGAAGCAAACTCCTCCTGGGCAGGCACCTGCCTCCCCACCTCCGGCCTCCCCACCTCATCGTCCCCACAGAAGTGACCCTGGCCGATTAGTTACTAGCTGGGCAGTGTGGCTGCAGGTACCTCCTCATACAGGCCTTTCAGGAAGTCAATCTCCTGGACAAGCGCTTCCACATTGGTCTCCAGGTCAGCCTTCATCAGGAAGGCTGTGTCCACATCCTACAGTCAGAACAACAACAGGTGACAGAACCATAACCTGGGGTCAGAAGGATGTGCAAGCGTCCTCCCTGCCCCCAAGCCTGGTCACCTTCCAGGCAAGCTCGTGGCAAGTGACAGATGTGAGACCTGCTTTTCCTCTCTCAGCTCATGTGGAAGTAAGGGGGTGTATAAGCAAGGATTGGGGAAGGATCTCCAGCCTGGGATGCCCCCCTAATGGGAAAGGATCTGAAGGGTCTGGGGTCTAGAGAGACCTTGGTTCCAGCTTCTCGTAGCTCGCTATGACATCTGGGCAGAGAACACCTAGCACGCTGATCTGCCTGAGGGGTCATTGAGACTCTTTTCCTCTGTTGGGGTTTGAATCAGAGTTTTTGTTTGGTTTTTGACTTGGCATTAGTCACTCCGCAGCTTTTTGTTGCAGGTATAAACACAGCCTTTACCCGCTCTGGCCCACATACACTGGGAGGTGGAGGCCAGGCCAGTCACTGCCCTTTGCAAGGGATGGTCTTCCTCATCACTAAGCTTACTGGTCTGAGGGGTGCAAGGTTGTGTTTTGGGTGGGTGGGAGCAGGCACGTGTGGACACCCAAGGGATGGGGTGTCACAAGGACAGCTGGGCCAGCTTGGGGCCCGCTCCACATCTCCTGGTGGCACTCTCCCTCACCTTCTTCAAGGCCACAAACTCATTCTCAGCACAGGGCCTCAGGGAGAGTTCCTCTTCATATCTGGTGGAAGAGGTAGGGAAAAAAGCCTTAGTTCGGGTTGTGGGGGTCGGAAGACACCTCAGTAGAAAGTTTGAGGAAGGGGCAAACCTGCCTGGTGCTGCCTATACACCAGGAAGCCGCCAGGTGCAGCCTGTCCCTGGGCATCTTTGCTCCAGCTGCTCAAGACAGAGGATCCTTATCACGGTCTCCCATTAGTCACCTTGCCAGGTTGTTTGTCCCTCTCCTCAAGAGTCTGCTCCTGCGAGCAGGTATCCTCCGGAAGTCCTTCTGGAAGGTTAGCCTTTATACGGTCTTGCCTCTAGGGGGATGGGGTGGAGTTGGCTACTGCTGGTGGCCCAGCTACCATTTCTGGGTTGTTCTGCATGTCAGCTGCAGTCACTGACCTCCCAGCTGACCTCATGCCCCTCCAAACCAGGAGAGTTCCAAGCCCATCTCTGCTTGCAGCTCAGATGCAGAGGTAGCAATTATCCACTACGCAGACCCAGCCAGCCACTCCAGCTATTTCCTTGAGGCTCCAAGGGAGCTCTCGCCCACTCACTGCTCCCCAAGGCAGCGGAATCAGGGTCAGGGGCTTGAGTCTAACTGGAATGACTCAGTCTGAAGAGTGACATTGATCCCTTAATAGCTCCTCAGAGCTTCCTGACGCCCATCCTTCCCCTTTCCAGTGAACCCTGCCGCAGCAGGGCGCAAGGCCCCGGAGCTCATGTGGGCCAGTCCTCGCTCTGGGCTCTGTCACAGGCTAGTTCGCAGCTTTGGGTGAGTGACTTGGCCTCTCTGTCCCAGTTTCATCCTCTGTAGAATGAAGTTAACACTGATGCGTCCTTACAGGACTGTTGTGAGCTGACTTACCACATGAGTTAAGACCTGCGAAGCACCAGGAGCTGGCATGTTCTTACGTACTCAGCATTGGCTACTAATGTCCAGACACATCCGATCTCACCCTCCTCCTATTGCTCCACTTTCAAAATTCAAAATCCTCATCTTGAGTTGCAGACCACACCTCTTGACCACCTGTGTGTCACTCCTGAGTGATATAATTCCTTCTGGGCCTGACTTTCCTCTCCTAGCCCCCCCCCACAGAGTCTTCACACCGCCCCTCTCACAGTCTGCTTGACTCGTCTGCTCTCACTTTTCAGTCTGGCTCATCATATCACCTGTCCTGCCCCTTGTCCAGGGTCTGTGCTGGTATCTCCCTTTATAAGAAGCAGCTGGAATGAAATACCCTTCAGGGTTGTAAGAAGGTGACACCTCCCCCAGGAAGCCGTCCTGGGTCCCCTCTGCTATCTCTTTCTCTTGGGACTCCTCTCCCTTCTCCCTTGTGCTGTGAGTGGGAGGAGGAGTGAGTGAAAGCTCCAGTGGTGATAGGAGAGGGTAAGAAGGTGGGGTGAGAGAGAATGTGGGATCTACTAGCTTGCACAAGGCACCAAGATGCTGAGAGGGAGAGGAAGAGAAATACATGACTTCGGAGCTTCTGCTGTGAAGAAACAGTCTGTCTCCCAGATGCTCTGCCTATATTGTCCCTCCTACTTATTTTGCCATTAAGAGAACCAAGTTTTGGGCTTCCCATCTTAGAGATGGGGGAGCTGAGGTCCAGAGTGGATAGTTTGCCCTGGGTCTCAGGAGGGGTGAGGCCTGAGCAGACTCACTTTTTCTTGTAGCCCTCCAGGGCAGTCTGGAGGCTGCAGAGCTCTGCCTCCAGGCGGGTGCGGTCCCCAGCTACGCAGTCCAGCTGCCTGCGCAGGGCGTTGATGTAGGTCTCAAAGAGCGGCTCCATGTTGCTCTGGCAGCACCTCTGCTGCTGCATGAAGTTCCACTTGGTCTCCAGGAGCTTGTTCTTCTGCTCCAGGAAGCGCACCTGCCACCAAGAGCGGCTGTCACGGGCAGCAAGGACGCAGGGCACCATGGCTTGGGGACAGTCAACGGTGGTAGGAGCACTGGAGAGTGTGCTCTCTTGCAACACTCCTCACCAGTGGGTTAAGGTTTGCAAAGATTAGGAGCTCTTAACAGGCTGGTACCTGAGGGTTTGTATCTTTGTATCACCCCTGCTGGGAGTTACACACTGTTGTGGAAGTAGCATTTCCTCGAGAAGCCTGGGCAGGCCCACCGTCTAGCTTTGCTGGCCTGTCCACCTCCCGCGGGCTGGGTAAGCATGACCATGCTGACTGTCACTTCCAGCCTGGCCCAGTTTCCTAGAACTCTTATGCGGGACTGTGCACAGAGCACTTTGGAAATCTTCATGCTGATGGAAGCATGAGGATTTACTCTCAGAATTTGAGTATTTCTTTAATTACAGCTGAGGGAGATCAGATCAAGGGCTTTGTCCTAGGACTTTAAGCTCTTTTCATCCTGCCTGGCTGGGTCCAAAAACAATCCCCATCGCCGCTGGCCCATCTCCACTCTCACAGCTTAGGCACCAAGGTTAGGGGCAGCTGAGTGAGCTGACCGCCATCACCTAGGTGGCAATGGAAGAGCTCTCACTTGCCCTGGGTGTTTCTGTATCATGCATTGTCTCTTAAGAAAACCGTGGAGGGGGTGAGGTCAGTGACCACATCACAGAAGGCAGAGTGACACACTGGATGGAGGCCACATTGCTGGAATGACTTTACAATGAAAACTTAATGAGATTGAAAAAAATAAAACTGTATGTGTAACAGTTCGTGTTCACTAAAGCAGTCCCTCTAAGGATCACTTTTGCACATATTACCTCCTCTGATTCTCCCACCACCCTCTACCTGCCCATCCCCCAGACAGGAGGGTTTCTGGAGCTGGGCAGTGAACAGTTTGCCCAGGACATTGGGGTGGCAGTCAGGAATGGATCCCACAAACCATCTCTTGACTTTTTGCCCAAAAACTTCAGATCACTGGGGACACTGGCTCAGCTCGTGTGGTCAATCCTGACCCCTCTCCAACCCCTGGGGGGTGTGAACAGGAACAAAGGCAACTGAGGGTGATGGGCCCTGATGGCCAGTCCTCACCCTCCCGCAGCCTTTCAGAGCTGTGGCTCCAGGCGTGGCAGATGTAAGATTTTGGTGAATGCCACCTGTGCCCCCAGATCTGGCTGCCCCCCATTCCCTGATTATAGACCTAGGCTGGTGGCAAGTTGTAGGTCACAGTGCCCATCTTGTGTCTGGGCCCAGGGTCTTGCCTATGTCACAGCAGGAGGACAGCCCTGGAGTGATGGCCTCATCAGAAGGGAATTCTCTGCCTCGCTGGTTGTTCCTTTCAGTACCTCTTGTGGCTTTGGAAGCGCCCCTAGTTGTCTGACTTTGCCCAGCCTTGGTGGATTTTATCAGATAGCATCCAGAAAGAGAGATGACATAATAAAAAAGTGGGATTGATAAACAGAACTGTTGACCGCTGAGCCTGCTCAGACTTGCTTTCAAAGGCTCGTCATCGTAGGGTAGAGAGGAGGCAGTTCAGCAGCTGTGGCTTCGCTATTGTCTATCTCCTCCTGGTCCTCTGGACCAGACACAGGTGTTTGTTCTCTGCACCCCACTCCCGGGACCGCTGCCCGACCCCTTACCTTGTTGATAAATGACACAAAGCGGTTGTTGAGGCACTTGATCTGCTCCTTCTCATCCCTCTTCACCCTCTGCACAGTTGGGTCGATCTCTAGATCCAGCGGGACCAGCAGGCTCTCATTGATGGTGACAGGGGTGATGCAGGCAGAAGGCCCACAGGTGCCCCCCACTCTGTACCCGAAGCCAGGCAGGCCACACCTGGAGGCCACCCGGGGCCTCCCAAAGCCCACATTGCACAGGCTCCGTGAGCCTAGGCAGCCTAGGGAGCGGAGGCCCCCACCGCCCCCAGGCCGGCATGGCCCCTTGCTCACTGCATAGTGCGTGACCGTCCGGGGCAGGATAGCTGAGCAGGAGCTGAAGCTCTGACCCCCACATCTGGAGCCCTGCTGGAAGGAGCGGAACGACATGGTCGGAGAGGGAGGCAGAGAGCTGGGGCCCTGGCAGGAGAAGGGGAGGCTGGAATTACCAAGTCAGCTCGGCTCCCGCCCTTTTATGTGAAGGGGCTGGAGGGCTGAGTGGGGTCAAACTCCAAATCACCATTAAATCAGCTTTATGAGCTTGGGATATTGGCAACTGCTAAGTACCATGGTCGATAATTAGGGTAGCAAAGAGCAAAGAGAAGGAACCAATGGTCAGTGCTGGTGGGGCCTATAAAAATCTCATTTGTCCTCCTTCCTTGTTTATGGGGGTGATGAAAGGGGCCAACCAGAAGATATGTTTGCTGTATTCATTGACTTGTCCTCAAGGAAAGGGAGAGTTGGAACTTTATGCCATTTCACAGGAGGGGGGCACGAATTATATACCCTGGTTGGCCTGGGATTAGAGGCCAATTAGATGTGCTTGAGGATGTTCTGTCTCCCAAGGCTGTTTTTATGTTTTCTGAAGGTGCTCCAGAGCCTATTGCCCTCTATGGGATCCTGGTGGGCCCTAGAATTTTCCAGGGAGGGAGACTTTGGGGTGGGACAAGCCTCCTAGTTAGGCTGGGCCAATGCACACTGACTCTGCTGCCTCCTGACCCACTAGGGCTCCAAAGCAGAAGATTCCAGACTCAAAAGGAGAAGCTTTGTGTGTGAGGCGGGGGAAGAAAGGATGTTCTCCTCGACTCTTGGGGCCCCCAAGCCTGTGTTGATTTCAATTGTTAGGTCTAGATTTCCCATCTGTGGTCCCTTTCTTCCCATTCAGAACCTCTCTGAGGTTGTCACACAGCTTGGCTTGAGTACATTTGTGGGGACAGTTGCTGCTCTGAAGAGTGGTTCAGGTAGATGTGGGGTTCAGCCTTTCTCCACAGCACCCAGGTCAGACTCTTGGCTTCCCCCTACTCCCCACTAACAGTCCCATCAGTGAGGCTGTGGTCACTAGTTTTTCCTTCTGCACTAACATTTTTTCAGGTTCAAATCAAGGCAATAGTAATAATACTAGGAACATTCACTGTGGACTCACTGTGTGCTGGGCCCACGCTGAGTTTTTTACACTCCTTATTTCATTTAATTTTCCAAGGACACCGTGATGTCATTTTTATTTCATGGGCAAGGTAAGGGGGAGCAGAGCAGTAAGAAACTCCCTGATGTCACATAGCTTATCGGTGACAGGTGGTATTTCTCTCCTATTCTCTCCAGCCTTAGCATGGAGAGAAGCCTAGGTTAGGAATCAGGGGTTATTGCCATCTGTTCCTCAGTTTCCCCAGGAGCCTGAAGCACAAATGCTTCTTGGGCCAGAAATTCTCAGTCTGTCTTTTTTGCAGTTTTGACTTTGGGTCCCAGAGTTCTAGGAAGGTGAGATCAGGGTTTGGGGAGGTTTGGAGGATAACAGGAGGGAGACAGAGGTAGGGCAGGCTCCGTCTCTCAGTGTCAGCAAATGAGCTTCTCATTTTGCCACAGAGTGGGCCCAGCAGGTGGGAGGTAAGGGTGGCTCTGAGAAGTCATGCCAGAGAGCAGACACCAGTCAGAGACAGCAACAGGGCAGACTTGTGGGTCACCATGGGAACCATGGCACCATCCCTGCTGGTGGATGCTCTCCATGACCACAGGGGCCGCCGGGAACCCAGGGCACAAGGTAGGGCTGCTGGATTTGTTGTGTGTGGAAGGCGCCTCCTCCCAGTGAAACCCAGCCCCTACTTTGCCCCCCAAAGTGTGAAGTAGGACACAGTCAGGCCCAGAGAGCTCAGCGCCATTTTATTGAAGCTATTTCAGGAAGCAGCAGGCCTAGGGAGCGGGCAGCTGGAAGGGTTGTCACAGTCAGGACAGCGCTTTCTTCCAAAGGAGCCGCTCTCCCTTGAGTTAGCAGAGCGCAGCCAGTCCTCACCGGCCCTTGGAATGCATTTGGGCCTGGAACGCATGGCAGGAACTCTTCAAACGGCCTGGGAATCACCCTCTGCCTCAGGAAGATCCCGTGGCTGTCCGCTGCCCCACCCACCTCCACCAGACTCTGCTGTCATCCTCAGGTAGCAGTGTCCCCTTGGAGTGGGGAGGGGAGGGGAGGCCAGGTCTGTTTTCCTGGCCTCCCCCAGGGAGCAGGGGTTACTGCCTTGGAAAGTATCTGTTCTAACTGGGCTGGGACTAGCAAATCCACACTGCAGGCATTTCCAGGACTGGAAGATAAGAAAGGAAAATGAGGAGAGAGAAGGAAATAGACCGCTGAAAGGGAAGAGTAAGACAGGAGCCAAGGAAAGAAACACAGGAGCAGAGAACAGGGGCAGGGAGAAGGAGAGGGACACACGGTTCTGGAACATGGGCACAGAAAGCAGGGATGAAAGAGAAGGCGGAAGGGCAAAGGCTCTCCAGAGAGACAGGTCTGGGCAGAGGAAAGAAGAAGCCTGGAGAGTGATTTTGCAGGAAGCCTCTCCCAGGGCAGCTCCAAGTAGAGGCCAACAGGCCCCCTCCCCCCACTGCCTTCCCACAACCTCACACACACCTGCCACCATCCCGCCCATCAGGACATCTCTGTGTGGGGATGGTCATTCTCACTCTGGCTGACATGGGGCTGACATGGGAGAAATTTGGCCACGAATGATCACACGGTGGTGTAGCTTCCCCAGGCCATGAAGAACTTTGGGTTCTTACTAAAACCTTTCCATTCTAGAAGGGATCATCAAGAACTGGCGATATTTTGAAGAGTATTAATTTCTCATGCAAATATCCTGCTGGGGAGAGGCGTCAGGAAAGTGACTGGGGCTGGCAGGGGCTGAAAGACCAGTGGGGGGAGGCAGTGTGTGGGTAGAGCTCACAACAACTCCTGGCCTGAGGGGCTTCAGGGAGAGTGGGCTGTCCAAGGTGAGAGAGGACACATGTGAACTCTTTGGTCTTCATATCACTCCTTTGGGGCGCCATAGTCAATTCTAAACCCAGCATGAAGGACTGTGACTGCAGAGGATCTGGGTCAGAGAGGAGGAGGCCTGGATGCACCCCTTTTTGGGGAGTTACTAGGGGGCCGAGTCCTGGCCCAGGTCCTGGCCTGGAGCAGTTGGCATAGATGCCTCTGAACCCTAGGGGAGTTCTGGCCCTAGGAGCGTGTGAGCACCACGGCGGGACCTGCCTGGAGGCCGAGCGTGGACAGGCTGGCTTAAGACTCACGGCCCCTGCCTGGTCCCGGGCCTCCTACTGTTGGTTTGCACATGGGGATGACTCAGCAAAGCGGCAGGCCTTAGGGCTGGGGAGTAGGGCCCAGGGGAGGCGGCCCTGTGGGAGAGGCACTCTAGTTCCTGTAACTCTTCTTGGTGGACGACGTCTTGGACATGATGCTCATGCTGGAGCTTCTGCCCATGCTCCGGCTGCTGGTGGAGCTGAAGCCGCCGCCGCTGCTGCCGCTGCCCCCGCCGTAGCACACGGTGCTGCTGTAGCTGCCGCCGCTGCCGCCACCACCCATGCAGAGGCCGCTGCCCCCGCCGTAGCCCATGCCACCGGAGGAGGAGACCACCGCTGTGGAGAGAAGGCACAGGGCACGCTGGCAGACGCCTCCTTCCCCGGGTTGCCTCCCACTGCCTTCTGGGAGCAGGACCTCCTGGCCCCTGGGAGCCAGGGTCTGCGAGGACAGGCAGGCTGGCTCTATCACTGTCTCTGGAGAGGACCTTGCGATTTCCAAACTACTTTCGCAGCTCTGACCACTCTGATGTTGACAGGGCTGAGGGGACACCGTTACACTGGTCGCTATGCACCCCAACCATTTCCCAGAGAGGAAAATGGAGGTGCAAGGAGAACAAATGGCAGGCCCCACGTCACACCCACCGGAAACCAAAACTTCAGGCGCCTGTGCAGTGCCATTGCGCTCACCCCCACTGGGAATTCACTACAGTGAGCCCCCACTACAGTGAGGGGACTGTGGACCCATGGAGAAGGGTCCATCCAGATGACCCTCCCTGAGGTACAACTGGAATCCCTTCTGCTGCCTCACCCAGAGGCCATAATTTAGTTTCTGCTCACAGATGTCCACCACCTCAGATGCTGTTCTCTGAAGCCTGCTGGGCGTCGGCAGGTGCCTCTGGCCTCCATTCCTGGTGGCCACTTCTCCAGATGAAGCATTCCTACCCCTTGGACATGGAACCCCATGCTGGCGCTCTAGCTGCCCTCATGTGGTCAGTCACCAGTGCTTCCTGGACACCTCTCGGTCCTGCTAGGTCAGCCTGTGGGCTCGATCCCTCCTGGGTGGAGGCCAAGCTGTGTGGTCTAGGCGCTGCCTGTTGCTAGGTTTCACATCAACTATAAATGTGTTCCTTACATTTAGCCTGTTTCATTGCCACATGCTAGTTATATCAGTTTGAGTTCCTGTCAACAGGAGCTGAGCAGTTCAGACTGAGGGGCCGTTGCTCTGTTTCTGGTCCTCTGGGGCCAAGGTAGGCAGAGAACCATACTGGGACCAGCTGTGGGGGTGAGGGCTCAAAATAATTCTCTGTTGACCCTACTGGGAGGAAAAGCCGAAGAGCACACAGGACCTCCCAGAGGGTCTCAGTGACCTCCAGGTCCAGTCAGTTCACTTGTCACCAAGTCCTTGTTAGTGACACTCTTCATCCCCCTCTTGCCCCCCCTCCCTTTACCCACAGTCCCAAGACAGTTACTCACAGATATTCACAGGTCCAACACCTTCTCCAGTGAGTCTGTTGCAGTGGGGAGAGAAAGACATTTTGTCTGCTGAGAAGCTAGCTCTTTGCTTTTAAAGTCATCAGCACAGACACATACTGCTTGTGGCACTATGTAGAGGCGTTTTCACTTGCCTCATTAGTTTTAAGAAGATAATGAGAATCTGGGGGAGGGTCATCTAGTAGAAGATGAAGACAAAATATTCAAAAAAGTGGGGTGAGGGGTTCTAGGAACTAGGAAGTGAGACTGTAGGCCTCTGGGCCAATGTGGATGCCTGAGGCTCATCCCAAGAGTGGCCTCATTTGCCAGAGGGCCTAGGAAGAAATGGTCCTGCTACCACCTTCCAGTGACTACCTTCCCTGCCACCGCTGACCCTGTCCCCAGCCCTGGGTCTAGCAGATGGGGTAGACCGTTGCATTTCAACCCCATTTCTGCCTGGGAATTTCTCTCTGGGCCTTGTGGAGCTCTGGGCTTTGTGACATTGCTCTAGTGCTCTGGTGGCTTCTGTTCAAGTCATGGTGGGATAGATACCCTACCTGCACTCCTCGCCCTCCAGCAGCTTGCGGTAGGTGGCGATCTCCATGTCCAGGGCCAGCTTGACGTTCATGAGCTCTTGGTACTCGCGCAGCTGCCGTGCCATGTCCTGCTTGGCCTTCTGCAGGGCGTCCTCCAGCTCAGCCAGCTTGCCCCTGGCATCCTTGAGGGCCATCTCCCCACGCTGCTCAGCATCGGCAATGGAGGCCTGAATAGTGGAACACTGCAAGAGGGATGGGAGTTTGTGAAAGCACGCCAAGAATACAATAAGATGTGGACTTTAGGTAAAAACTGTGAAAGTTTCTAGAAGTGAATTTCTTGCACAAAAGACTAGAGCACCACCATTGATCAAGATTGATCTCTCCTCTGCAGGGTAATTTGAGGCTTGGCCAGGATAGAGAATGTGATTTGGGGGTATCCTTTGTCAATGCTGAACTCCTCTGGATAGTAGGGATGTAAAGCAAGTCTAGGTTTTGCCCCAGTGCCTCCAGGGTATGGAATTTCCTAAGAGGAACTGATGCTGGGGAGGTCTTGGGGAGATGCTGGTATCCCTGAATTTGCATTCCCATGCAGTCACATAGGGAGGCTTCTGTCTGCACAGGTTGATTACGACCAGATCCAGGTCTGCCTAGAGGTCATGGATGGGATGACCCTGCATGCTGAGCCCTACCTGTTTCTTCAGGTTGTCAATCTCAGAGCGCAGTCTCTGCATCATCCGGTTCAGCTCGGAGATCTCCATCTTGGTAGTGCGGAGGTCATCTCCGTGCTGGCCAGCTGACCGCTGCAGCTCCTCATACTGTGGTGGAGAGGTGGAAAAATGGGACACAGGGACAGTTAGGCCAGAGGATAGAGGTCGGGGGCTTCCAGGGCCCAGCAGGCTTCCCATGTGCTGCTTGGAGGGGCCTCCCTTTGGCTCTCCATCAAGTTTGTCCTCATTGTCTCTTGGTTCTGCCTGTACTCTCCTTGTCCCTGGGCACCGCCCCACAGCCAGACCCTTCTTTCTGGACCTTCTTTCTGGCTTTTTTTCCCTCTCTTGGTCTAGGGTGTCTCACCCCCACAAACTCAGCATCAGAGTGGGGAGCCCGTCTCTCTCTAGTCTTAAGCTCTTTTGTCTTGGCTCCACATCTTAGATCTCAAGTTCAGAGTGTTTGCTCTAATCAGGAAAATCTCGTTCAATGATCCACATCCAGCCTTGCCCTCCTGCCTCTCTGCCCTGTCAGTTCCCACTCTGTTCTCCGGGTCCAGGAGGATAAAGCCCCTTCTTGTTCCCACTCTGCAGCTCAGGCTCCTGCTGACACTGATGACCAGTACTGTCCAGCTGTCCCTCCTCTCTCTTCTACTGGGAATGGGAGGCATGTCAACCCTCCTCTGGTAGAAGGACTGACCACCTCCCACCTTCTTCTGAATTTTCTCCCCAGGTCCTACAGGTCCTGTTTCAGAAGGTCTCAGGACAGAGATTAGCCCCAAGCTCATCCCCATTGGACTGGGGAACCTAAGAGAACCTCCTACCTATTTGCCTGAAATCGCAGCTCTATTATTGTTTCATAAACTTGATCTTGACATCTCACCTTGGTCTGGTACCAAGACTCAGCTTCAGCCCGGCTGCGGTTGGCAATGTCCTCATACTGGGCCTTGACCTCGGAGATGATGCTGTCCAGGTCCAGCTTGCGGTTGTTGTCCATGGACAGGATGACGGAGGTCTCAGAGATCTGAGCGTGAAGCTGCGCCAACTCCTGTGAAGGGGTCCAAATGGGAGCTGAAGCAGGGCCTGTGTGAGTGTGTGTGTGTGTGTGTGTGTGCATGTGCCCATGCACGTGCGTGTGTGTACATGAGTGTATTTATGTTGGGACACTATGAAAGGCCTCCCAAACAGCCTCTGACATCCAGGGCCTCACTCGCACAGGGAAACATGCTGCTTAGCTCTGCAAAGCCAGGACAGACATTAACAAGTCACTGGGTTTATACAGGTTCTTTGCCATCAGCTCCTCTTCACTGAGAGTAGTAGTAACTGCAGCCAGAATTTTCCGGAAATTTCCAGAATTGCCTTGTGACTGTCAAGGCAATGCACCTTGCTATGTCCTGTCCAGTCTGTGATGTCCCTGTTCTGAGAAAACAGTCTTTCACTCTGAATAAAGACATCTTGTGAAAGAACACCGGGTCAGAAGGAGCCAGAAGTTTCTGCTCCATCCCAACACCACTTTCTAGCTTTGCTTCTTCCTGCTCCTCAGGGATAGAGAATAGAAACTGGCTCAATGTAGCAGCAAGGGAACCAAAAATTCAAGTCTTAGATCTGGCCAGCAGCATGGAGAGTCTCTCAAAGGGATCAATCATGGCTTCACATGCTTTGTCTGAGGCTTAAATACCTTCATGTCCGTGTCAGATGGTTTCTGAAGCAGCAAGCCACAATTAATTTGTTACTGATTGCTTTTCAGAGTCACCTAGAGTGGCAGTACGCAGAATACTCCCAGATGGTTGACACAGGCATCACCTGGACTCAGCTCAAATGTGACATTTGTACCCATTCTGGATGTCCTGAACCAGAACCCATTTTCTAACAAGAAACTGAAGGGCTTTAAAAGTTAAGAATCGCTGGTCCAAAGCACCAATCTAAGTAAAAATAGCCCTTCCCTTTCCTTATTAGCACCTGACCCACACATTTCCTGCTCTAAGAAATTAATTCGATGTTATTGTGCTTGATTTGTTTTCCCTACATAGTTAGAAGGGCAGCCAAGGTCCCCAGCCACCAGCCCCACTGTGAGCTGCTTACCGCCTCGTAGAACGCTCTCAGGAAGTTGATCTCATCCATTATGGCGCCCACCTTGGCCTCCAGCTCCACCTTGTTCATGTAGGCGGCATCCACATCCTGGGGACACAATACACTCTCACTACAGTCCTGCCTATCTGGACGATACACATCTATATTCTGGGTGATGGGATGAGCTCACTGGGGTCCAAGCTGTGAGGACGAGGCTGAAATGCCCATCTGTCACCTGGCTGCCCCTTCCTCTGTCAGTCCCCAATAAGTAGGATGACCCACATCTCCAGCAGCTGCTCCCTGTTCTGCCCCCACCTTCCTGACCTGGCTGGGCGGCCTGGACACATGGCCATGGACTCTCTCTACTCCCTACTAAGCTTCCCAGGGAGGCCTGGGGCTGTGATTTGTAGCTTGAATTTTGTCATCCTGTATCCCGACTCCCTTCTAAATACCTGGGTAATAGTGGGCGACTGACTTACTTAATCTCTCTGAGCCTGAATATCCTCATTTCTAATGGAAAACCTGTTCCAGGTGGTTGCACACATTATGTAAAGCCTCGTGCGCAGGGTCACTGGCTTCGGTGGCAGCTGTCACTCCTGCACCGGGGGTCAGCGAGGGGCATCCCATTCCCTCACCTTCTTGAGCATCACAAACTCATTCTCTGCTGCTGTGCGCCTGTTGATTTCTTCTTCATACCTGTGGAAAGGACCCAGAAGGGGAACGTGAGGGTTTCTGGGAGTGGGCACAGAGAGCAGCTCAGGCAAGGGTGAGTAGACAAGGGTAGCTCTCCAGTACCTGCCTTGTGGTATCCCACCTTGCCCCCCAATCCCAGATCGATCAAGTGACCATCTCCGCCCAAACAAAACAATACAACAACAAAACAGAGCAACTCTTGTTCTTTCTGAGGTTGCATTTCTCACAGTTGGTTCCTGCAGCACCACAGAGGAGAATGCATGTTTCCTATTTTACCTGTTTCTTGTTTTACCCCATAGTGTTGTCCTGACTTGAATGAATGGGGTATGAGGAGGGCAGGCCTGGCTTTGTCTGCCTCCTGCATTGCACCCATGCTGCTCTCTCATTACAGGCTCTTCTGTTCTCAGCTGTGCCAATAGGAGTCCCACCTTGGTGTTCCTATGCTTCAGATTTCCTTTACACACTCCATCCCCCTTTTGCACTCGGGGGGTATGTGGAGGTGGTGCTCACTGAACTCTGGGAAATAAGCTTCACTTCCCTAGATGATCCTCTCTCATCCAACCCTCTTAAACATCAGTATATCTCAGCTGCTCCAGACAGGTGTGGTTTGAGTTTTGTATCTGCTCATCTAGGAAATGGCCTGTCACTAATTTAACACTAAACTACTATCCCACATTGTATGCATCATCAGATCTCCTTTGTGCTTATATTGCTGCTATTGTCCAATAGGATCTTGCTTGACACTGATCTTCAGTACTCTCTTCTCTCAGATTCTCTGGGAAAACTGAAGTGGTTTTCTGTACTGTTTCCTCAGATTGCCTTAAAAATAATCTGAATATGTTCTTTTCACCCAATTTCTATCTATGTCTTCTGTTTCCCAACTCATAATCCCTCTGCTAGACAGTAACCATCACATGGCCCTGAACAGGTCAGTAGATGCCCTTCAGCATAGATGGGGCCGTTAACTTGGAGCTCAGTCCCCTGAAGGTTCCTTCTCAACCTTCAACATTAGCTTCCTCCTCCAGGAAGCTTTCCTGGATCAAATCATTGTTAGTCCATGTTTTCACAGACATCATATACTCTGGTTTCTCTTCAGATCGTATAAATCTTTCGCCTTTCATAGACATCATAAATTTTTCAGCTGCACTTCTTTTGTCTGTCTACATTGGTATACATATACACCCAATTTTCAACACAATAAAAATTGCAAACACCTATTAACAACTTACCATGTATCAGGCACTGGGTACCATAACAAGTATTTTCCATGCAAGTTTTAATATTCTCAACCCTCCCCCCACCAAGAAGTGGAACTACTAATATCTCCCTCTAGCAGATAGAGGGCTTAGAGCTTAGAAAGTCTGGTTTTCCTTAGACTAGCCTGTGTGTTTGGGCCCAGGTTCTGAATTCACTGACTAGATACTGTGGGGTTGTCCAATAGATATATCTGAGGTGATGTAAGTGCTACATGTGGCAACTGAGCACTTGAAATGTGGCTGATGTAAATGAGGAGTTGAATTTTAAATTTTATTTAATTTTAATTAATTAGATTTAAATAATCACATGTGGCTTACGTTGGCAAGGCTCTAAAACCTGAACTCTTACTATACTATACAAAAGTAACTAAAATTCCTGATCAAGTCACTTATGTTTGGACCATGATAATTAAACATTGGTAAAAATGATGCAAACACGACAACTGCTCATTTGACAGTCACTCACATATTACTATGTTTAGTGGTGTGTGTGTGTTCGTGTGTGTGTGTGTGTGCGTGCATGCGTGTGTGGTTCCAGAGTGAAGGCAGTGAGTGTGTTCCCCACATCTTGGGGTTGGGGTGTGCATGAACATCGTGTCAATCAGCAGAGGAATTGAATTGAACAAACGTGGGACAGATTTATGTACTAAGTTCTTTATACCCAAGTTGCCACTCAGAAGCTTCCATGCCCTCCCCAGAGCCTGGCTTCCCTCACCTGCAGAGTTGGCAACATCACAGTGTGTGCCCTGCTCTCTGTGCACGTGTGACCTGTGCAGTCCCCAAACCCAGCCTCACACTCTGCACCTCAGAACTCTAGTTCTGTATCTGCTTTTATGTCTAGTTCTCACTCTGCCTTGGTGCCTAAGTGTGCATCCTTCTCGCCACTGAACCGGGCATTCCCCAAGAGCAGAGCCTCCCCATGAGCCTCAGGCAGAGACCTGTCCAGAAGCTGGATGGGTGCCCACTCACTTGTTCTTGAAGTCCTCCACCACATCCTGCATGTTCTTCAGCTCCATCTCCAGCCTGGTCCGCTCGCCTCCCAGGCAGTCCAGCTGGCGCCGCAGGCTGCTGATGTAGGACTCGAACATGGGCTCGAGGTTGGCCCTGGTGACTTTATGCTCCTGCAGCAGGCTCCATTTAGTTTCCAGAACCTTGTTCTGCTGCTCCAGGAACCGCACCTGCCCAGGCCAGAGATGAGAGACCATGCGGGCAACAGCCTCCTGGGAGGCTCAAGGCACAGGAGACACAGGACCCCTGGCCATGCAGAGACCCTGCAGAGCTCAGGGTCCAGCAGGCTTCCCTTCCCCCTCAGCCACGGAGCCTGAAGATAAAGACTTAGGAGACAGGCAGTGCAGGGGAGACACTAGAGGCCCAGGGTCCGTCACATACACCACGATGATGTGTGGCAGCTGAAGAACAGAACAAGTCACCCCTGTATTTTTCCATGAACTTTGGATTCCCTTTGAATGGGAGAACTACTGCCTCAGCAGTCTCTTGGCTGGGTTTGCATGCATACTCAGGGTTCTGCAAAGGCAGCCCATAGGCAGTTAGCCCCCCCACCCCCCACCGAGGGACCTGAGAGTCTATCTGTCCACTCACCTGAGCCCCGGAAGTTAGGTGGCTCTCCTAGACGTGGGGCCCAAACAAACCCTGCCTGGTGTCCTCATAGCTCAGGGTTGTCTTTCAGACCCCAGGAATGGAACCTCAACAGCCCGTCCTTGCATTGGTGTGCAGGTGAAACAACCAGGTCTCGCGGGAACCAACATGCACCAATTGGAGCTACTTCTCTCCCTCAACTGCAGAGGAACCTTATCCCCAGGGGTCTCAGCACTGAGGTCACAGATTTCCACTCACCAAGAGAAAATGTGAGACACAGAGCTCTCTCTTGCCAGCTGCCTGAGTAGGCCCAGATCCTAGGAGGCTGCCACAAAGGACTTGCCCCAAAGAACGGGCAGGAAAGTGAGCCCTGTTCCCTCTGTGAATTGAGCTCTTGGGTTTCATTCTCTTATACCCTTTCCTGCAGACTGATCCTGTGTAGTTGTTCAATTTTAAACCAAGTACATGATCACTGTGCATACAAAGAACAATGCCCCTGCATTGGATTGAGCAGCTCTAGGCTCTGGAAAGTGATGTTTTTCTGCTTCCACCTCAGTACGGTGGGAAACCACCCACTTCTTCACCCCGTCATCTGTTGTCCCAGCTCCCAGGGTCACAGTTGACCTCAAAAAAGCATAGAAAGCAGTGGTCCCTTTTTGGTTAGAGATTCCACCTGCCTCTTACCTTGTCAATGAAGGAGGCAAATTTGTTGTTGAGGGTCTTGATCTGTTCCTTCTCCTCCTTCCTAACCCTCTGAAGAGATGGATCAATCTCCAGGTGGAGGGGTGTCAGGAGGCTCTGGTTGACTGTGACCTCATGGATGCCCCCAGCTCCAGGCATCATCCCACCCCCAAATCCATACCC
This sequence comes from Uropsilus gracilis, assembly GCA_004024945.1. NCBI lineage: Eukaryota > Metazoa > Chordata > Mammalia > Eulipotyphla > Talpidae > Uropsilus > Uropsilus gracilis. The sequence goes on from PVHY01007503.1 coordinate 39,394, forward strand.
ACTGCAGGCTCCCCCCATCCTGCCAGCACCCAACCCATAGCCAGCACCCCCAAAGCTGGTCCCACTGGAGTGGTAGCCTCCGCTGATGGAGATTCTCTTGCTACCCCCAAAACCATGGAGACTCCTGGTCCCGAAGCCACTGCCTAAGTCACATCCAAAACTCTTCCCGCCCTGGGACACTGAGACAGAACTAAAGCTGGGCCGGCAGCTGGCCGAGGCAGCGCTGAAGTTCCGAGAGCCTCCTGACTTGAAGGTGACACAGGAGCGTTGGGACATGGTTAGAGCTCGTGCCAGAGGTTCAGAGAGGCGAGAATGCCAAAGGGATGGATGAGGAGCCTTCAAAGCATAGCTCTCCGAAGCCTCCTTGACTTTTATGCCTTCCATGAACTGGGCTTGGCTGGAGAAGATCAAAGACCACTCTGTTGAGTTCACTTCATTGGTATGTCTGGCCACAGCCCGTTTTCCTGCCCCGCTAATCATCACGGGAACACCCTGCTCAGGGCAGGACCAGGCCTGGGGATTCCAGTCCGAGGCATACCTGGGGCCTGAGCCCCCCATCTGCCCAGATTCTCAGCCACATGCCTGGCCACTCCCAGCACTTCTCATCTGCTCCTTTCTTCTTGGTTCCCAAGGTCCTGTACTCTGCCCCCAAGCCTTTAAGAGGTCCTTTCTGGTCACCTACTAAGAAAAAACCCTTTACTGAGGATTCATGTGGTCAGGGCCAGATCATGTGGCAGCTCTTGCAAAAATTGCATTATTTGGGTCTCTCATAACACCCCCAATGCTGTGGAGGCTCCTAGCCCCGAAGCCACACCCTAAGTCACATCCCAAGCTCTTCCCTCCTGGGACACTGAGACAAAGCTGAAGCAGGCCTGCCAGAAGAACTATCCCAACACTTACTGATCTGGCAGCTGCTTTCTGTACATCTTCTCCTTAAACCATCAGCACCATAGGGGTAGCTATTATTATTTGTGTTCCGTGCTCTCGAAGCAATGAGGCAGTGAAGCCCTGGGAGACACCTGCTTGGTGTCTCCATCCTCACTCTGCAGAGGAGATGCAGCTCATCCTGAGGAAGAAGCCAGGCCAGGACTTCACTCCAAACTCCTGTCCCCTCTTGCCCTCTTAGCCCAGTGCCTTAACTACCCCCTTCCCCGGGCACCGGGGATATTTGAATTTGTCCCCAGTGTCGTTTCTTTCCTTAGTGTTATTATCTCCCGACCCCTCCAGATGTTTTCCCTGGTGTTGCATTCATTGTCTTGTCCAGTTCATGGCCTCCCTCCCTTCCACTTAACTTTCTACGCTTTCAGTCTGGATGAGTACGTCTCAGATTGGAGGTTCAGAACTCCCAGCATTCTGAGCTTGACCCTGGGCATGGAAACCACTCCCTTCCAAACCCATATGGCCTCCCTGCCTCTGGGGGGCGCCTGCCCCAGGCATCTGACCTGATGGGAGGGGACCGGGCATCCCGTAAACTCAGGAATGTGGGAGCTTCCTGGGTGTCTCACTGGTGCCTGCAATTATGGGCCTAGATGGCTCCTTTGCTGGTGAAAGCAATGCCCCCAGGGCTGACTTTTAACTCCTCTCCTGCCCTGTTATTTCTCTGCTCACATCTGCAAGTTTGAAACTGTCATGGAAAAATCAGCCCCTTGGTGGTGGAGGGCTGGGCTGCCCACCCTGCGTCAACGTCTTTGGAACACAGTCTGTGGGGAGGGGACTGCATCATCCGCATGGCATAGAGTGGGGAGGCTGGGCAGAGCTTCTGCCTAGGGGCTTGGGCTTCAAAAGAAGGCACCCCAACAAGAGGTAGGAGGGCACAGACAGAGCGAGGGAGTGACTGATAGAGCTCTGTTTGCTTCTCTCCAGTGCCCAGTCTGGCCTTGGCTCCGAAGGAAGGTGGGGAGACAGCTCAATGTGCTCTGGGCACTCTGCATGTGGGGCCTGTGCTGGGAAGAGGAGGAGGATCGCTCTCCGCTTATCGCCATTCCAGAGGGCTGGACACCGAACACATTATACATGCATTTAATAGACACGTTCCCGGTAGGGAGGTGGGGGAGCCCTCACTCCCAGCAGGCAGCTTCTAAGCACCGTGAGATAGGGGACTGGCAACTGCTGAGGTGTGGGAGACACAGACTCCCCAGATCTGCACGGGGTGGAGGAGGGCAGAGGGAAGCTCAGGTCAGGCTGAATGTGAACCTGAAAGAGCCGCTTTGGCAGAACATAGCCTGGCAGGTCAGCGAGAGGGGCTCAGCGAAAGGAGCTGCTGGGAGTCAACTTCCCAACAGCACCGATGAGCCTTGTGGAGGTGAGGAGAGGAGCCCAGGTATCCAGGGGTGCGTGTAGACAGCCAGGCCAGCAGTGGAGCTGGCTTCAAGGCAGGGGTGAGGGAGGAGCGGAGACACTGCCCTTCAGTGCTTGTAGCTCTTCCGGCTGGAGGATGTGGTAGAGACAAACTTGACGCTGGAGCCGCTGCCCCCGTGGCCTCTGCTGCTGCTTCCACTGAAGCTGGAGCCCCCCAGACCATGGCCACCGCTGGTAGTGAAGGAGTAGCCGCTGCCTCCACAGAGACCAAGGTTTCCACCTCCAATGCTGCTGCCGCTGCCATAGCCACTGGTCACAGTGGAGGAGACCACCGCTGTGGGGGAATGGGAGACGTGGTCAGAACATGGGGTGTCAGTCTGTGGGGTGGTCTTGTCATGTAGGTTACTGCCTTATGCCTCTGTCTGGTAGCACTGGGTGCTCTTCTGGTCTCCTACCCCCCTGCTGCTGGTTGATGCTTTTCTTCCTCCCGGAACTCACAGGGAAATTCTCCCTTCTGGGAAGTTCCTGAGTCCACCTGCCTCCTGCCTGGTCCCACTACTCCGTCCTCTTCTCCCCCTTGGACTGGACTCTGGTACTGCTCTTCCTTCCTGAAGTTCATACAAGGTGCCTGTGCACTTTCCTTGCTGAGCCCAGCCTCCACACTCAACCCCAAAGTAATAGTCTTGCTAACCCAAGTGACAGATGACCCATCATCCAACCAACTCCACTCCTTTCCCCCTCCCCAAACTTTTTCTCTTTACCTAAAATTTTAAACCACCTATCACCTTAAATATCTAGTACCCTACTTTGGACAGATGAATAGGAAAATTGAAATAAAAAAAGAACTCTGTTATGGGGTGAATTACATCCTAAAAAAAAAAAAAAAGGAAATTCTACCTCCACCATTGTGAAGGAGAACTTACTTGGAAGTAGGATCTTAGTGATGTAATCAGGTTATGGTAAAATCTCTAGGATGGGCTCTGATCCAGCATGACTAATTTCCATGTAAGGAGAGGGAAGCGGTTCATATGAACACAGACACAGGAAATTGACCACGTGGTCAGAGATGGAGATGGGCCATGTGGCCACAAGGCTAGAACTGCGAGGATGCGGGGGTTGGGGGGTGAGAGAGGGCTCTCCACTGAGGCTCCAGGGGGAGCATGACACCATACCTGTTTTGTATTCTAGCCTCCAGAAGTGTGAAATTACACATTTCTGTCATTTTAAGCCACCCGGTGGGTGGTGCTTTCTGGAGGCAGACCCAGGAAAGGAATGCAGGCTTTCAGGAAAAAGGAAACTTTAGCTGTTAGGCATCCATTCTCCCAGTTAGCTTGGAGGGACTCTGGAGCCACTAGAAAGGGCACTAAGGAAGAAACACACCTGGGTGGTTCGGAGGTTCTGCCTTTTAGAATGGTGGTTAACATCAGTTTTATGAGTCTGGCACTGAGAACACGGAACTCACCGGAGCGTAAGTGGCAAGTCCCTTCTGTTGGCCTCAAGGTGCCAGCACTGAGCTCTGTGAGTGAAACCTGGTCTTCCAACAACACAGGCTGCACCTGTGGCTAACACCCCGTCTCTTCGTTCCTGAGACACTGCACCCAACTGTTGTGACTTGTGTGCTCTCATTGCCTTGAAAATCCTTGGTGGTTTTTGTAGGCTTGCTCTGCTGCTAAGCCAAGAACTGGAGCTTGTCCCCAAACTGGCTGAGAAGGGACTGGTGAGTTGGCAGTGCCCTTCTGTCCAGTATGAAGGTTTCTTCCAAATTCTTTCAATTGGCCACTGAAGGATGGAGACATGGAGGAATTTCCATGAATCCTAGTTGTACTGAGCTAGACTTGTGACCTCAACAAGCATGGTGTGAGATCCTGGGACACGGGGTGCGTGGCTGATGGGTCTTCTAAACCCATGCAGAAGGACTGCAGTCAACTTCCCATTGCCCCTCTCACTTGCAAAGAGGTAAGAACTGTGGCACTGAAGACTCCTAATAAGACTCACTTATGAATGCACTCAGAACCTCAAGGCTTTTCAAAATGAACCCAGTTGGTAGAACCCCTTTAGTGCTTCATGCATGCTCATCACCTCCCCATTTCATTTCCACATATGTTTCAAATGACACAAGAGGAAGTCATACTCACAGATGTTAACTGGAGAAACACCCTCTCCACTCAGCCTGATTGGAAGGAGGGGAGAAAAGTTACTATATTTCCTGCAGTTTATGAGCATTTGAAATGACATTTTGCAATTGTATTAAATGCACTTAAAAACTATTATTTTTACGCAGAATAATGGAGGCTGAAATGATTTAAATACTAGTGGCATAAAATAATAATCAAATAAGATAATATGGAGTTTGAGATTCACAGGAGGAAAACCTGTAATCTTGGAAGCACATTTTTTGTTTAAATTAGGTTGACACCTTCAGCTAATCATAGGCTGGTATCAATTAGAATGGCAGGGCTTGGCATAGAATATTTCTCTCCCAACAATAGACTACTGTCAAGCATTGGGCAGTGCAGAGTATTTGCTAGGTGTGGAGAGGAGGATGAATCATAAATATAACAATACCAATAATCGGTCTATTATTGTTGTAGCAACTAGAGTAATTTTAGATAGCATCTTGAGGACAAAACTGGCATTCATGTATAAACACATACTTAGAACATTAAAAAGAACTAATGTTTATTGACTGCTTATTACCTACCCTCTGCCATTTAATTCTGTCAACAACGCCAGTAAGTAGGTACTATTATCTCAGTGATACAGATAGGAAAATTGTAGCTCAAAGACGATAACCTGCCTGTGATCACAAAATTGGTTTTGCTGTATTCCAAGGCTTATGTCTTTGGCCACAAACTGATTGGCTCACATTTGCTGAGCCTGTGTGCCTGTGTATCCTGACAGCTTCTCTGTATCCCCTTGCTCTAACTCCCTCAGTAATGTGAGAGAGACGTCTGTTATCCCCATCCTGTAGGTGCACATAGTAAGGAATGGAGAGGTTAAGTAATTTGCTCTGGCTCAATAAAACTAGTAATTGGCTACTGAGATCTGGAGAGCATGTGACCCTGTCTCTTTATTCTATCGTTGAAGAAATGGAGGCCCAGCAAGGACACTGACTTTACTGCTCTCATGTGACTAGTGAGTGGTAGACCAGTAAGCCTACGTGCTATACCAGTCTGTTCTCTGTCCAGAGATTATCAGACAACCTCCCCCCCTTGCTAGGACTTGATTGCTTAGGTCTCACATTCATTTCTGTGAGAACCAAAGTAGGTATGTCTCAAGTGTGGGAACATGATAATGATTTACTTGCTTGAAAGAAATTGCATCTTTGTTATAGCCTGACTCCACTTATATGTTGCTTTCTTTTCCAGATAGGAGGGAGCTGCAGCAAAATGCTTCTGGGAATGCCTGGGGAATTGAGATGAAGTTAGGGCATTTGCTCTCACCGGCACTCCTCGCCCTCCAGCAGCTTTCTGTAGGTGGCGATTTCCACATCCAGGGCCAGCTTCACGTTCATCAGCTCTTGGTACTCACGCAGCAGCCGGGCCATGTCCTGCTTGGCCTTTTGCAAGGCCTCCTCCAGGTCCGCTAGCTTGGCCCGCGCATCCTTGAGGGCTAGTTCTCCACGCTGTTCTGCGTCAGCAATGGCTGTCTGGAGGCTGGAACACTGGAAGGTGAGGGGGAAGCCATGAGCTCCCTGAAAGCCCCCAGGGTTTGGAGCTTCTAGGGTCAGCAAACATGGTAGAAATGGAAGAAATGGACATACAAGGAGCTCTTGACCTTGCCAGAACATTACCTGCTTCTTGACATTGTCGATCTCAGTTCTCAGCCTCTGGATCACCCGGTTCATCTCCGAGATCTCTTGTTTGGTATTTCGAAGGTCATCTCCATGCCGGCCTGCTGTGACCTGCAGCTCCTCATACTGAAAAAACCGGTGTAGAGCCAGTCACCTCACCAAGTGTCTGGCCAGGCACTCCGTGTGGGTATGGCTGGACCATCAGTGCCTGCAGACTCACCCATGTACTGACTTGTCACTCACCCCCTCATTCACTTATCCAGGTGGTATTTCTTGAGCACATCTACTCACCTGACATGTACTAAGCTCTGGGAATATTGCAAAATAATCTCACAAGAGTGAGACTTGTTGAGGGAGATCGGGATGGACATTAATCAAATCAGCATGTTATCAGATTTATAGTTGCAAACAGAGACAAGTCCCTTAGGAAGTGAACAAGAATGTACAGTAGGGAAGTGGATGGAAGTCAGGGAAATCCCTTTGCAGTTAGAGATATGTAGTCGTGCTCTGGAGGATAGGAAGGTGTGACCTAAGTGACTGTCTTGGGGAGGGGACATTCCAGGACAAGAGGTCTGTGCCAAGACCCTGGGGCAGGAAGGAGGATGTTGAGCACCCAGAGTGAGAGGTGACTTGGTTACTGTCCTTGAGGGCGTTCCTGGTGATGGGATGCACATGCAGGGAAAAGGGAGGGAACTGGGAATCAACTGAGGCCAATGGTTCTGAAGATTTTCTGTAACAGCATCCTGGTTCACAGGTAAGCTCCCTGTCTAATGGTGCAAATCCAAGATGTTAATTTAGAAGAAATGAATGCATGCACCTGTCTACTCCAGCAGACTGGAGTGGAACCCCCTTCTTTCCCAACTGAAGAAGAGCCCTGTCTGCATGAATATCTGTCTGGGTTTGCAATACTGAATTCCTATTTCTGGATGCACATACAGGGAATAGCAGTCTTGCTAAGGAAAGGGATTGTTCACTATAAATTTCCATCTTGAGACTAAGTGTGTCACCCACACTCAGTTCAGGGGCTACCTCTGCATGACACACCCCTGACCCCCAACACCCTCCTTTCTTTCCACCACTTTTTGGTGGTGAGGACTAAAGCAGGCATGGAGTGAAAGTGGAGGTGGGCAGCTGCCACCAAAAGGTCTGGGGTTGGCAGGGAGCTGATGGACTCTGTAGTCAACTAAACGCCCCTCAGGCAGCTCTGCTGGCTGTCTGCTTCTTTGGATAGTGAGTCTCTATGGTCGCTCCAACCTCCCTCTTCAAGCCCTCTTGCTTGAAGTCTCCTAGGACTGCCTGTCTAGGCTTATGTCCTGGGAAGACTTTAGTCCCTCACTACTTCCAAAGTGGACTGAAAACCCACCTCTTCTTGGGAGTTTCTTATTAATGCTGTCTCTTCCCTTCAAGGGTTATCTTTTCACTTCATGGCCTCTCAGGCCCGGGGTTCTCTTGAGACTTGTTCACTTCCCTCCCTCTAGCAGAACAGGGCAGGTAATGAGGGCTCCACACTGTGCGATTAATTAAAGCATTGTAGCAACAGCTGAAACAACTTCATGGCTGCTGGCTGGTTGTTTCGATGTCTCACCCAGAGCCCCCAGACTGTACATGATCTGGGTACTGGCCCCTTCAGCACCCAGCACGGACATATGTGTGCACATGTTGGGTCCGCATGCATTTCAAGTTAGGTTCTGATAATTGCAGTTGGAGGAAATGTTCACATGCCTCCGGAGGTTTGTGGCTAACAGTTAAGTGATCCTCCAGAGCCTCAGAAAACAGGTCCTGGGGTGGGCCACAGAGGTGTCCGTGCTCACCTTGGTCTGGTACCAGGACTCCGCCTCAGCTCGGCTGCGGTTGGCAATGTCCTCGTACTGGGCCTTGACCTCAGCGATGATGCCATCCAGGTCCAGAGAGCGGTTGTTGTCCATGGACAGCACCACAGACGTGTCGCTGACCTGGGTCTGCATCTGGGCCAGCTCCTGCAGGGCCAGCAAACTTGATGTCACCAAAGCGGAACAAGAAGGGAGCCTGACATCACGGTGACTAACCACTGAGGCCAGACACCCCTTCCTGGCGTCCTGGCCATATAGGGGGTCTAGTCAATTCCCAAGGAGCTCCTGGAACACAGAGCAGCGTGGGGGGAGACAGTCCCTGTCCTGGCCCACAGCTCCCCTATGGGCTTGACCAGGTATGAAGCCTGGGACTCTCTGAATCCAAATTCTCTGGAGCTGAATATGCCACGAACTGATTCACATGCCAACATAAGAGGTTTCTCCAGGACCAGCTAGCGCGTAGGTCCCTGCCCAGGGCGACACTACTCCCTGCTCTTGCTCCCTTCACACACCCAGACAGAGGCATCCTCCGAGGAGGAGGGCACCCTGACCAGTGAGCACAGTCTTTCTGAGCTTTTCTGGGAGGGGATAGAGGTGGGTCTTGATGTCTTCAGAACTTTGCCTAGTAAAGCTCAGAAATGAGTGCTCTGTCCTTGCTAGCCTACAGGGTAGAGCAGAAACCTCCGTGCTGTGGCAGGGTTAGTGGGCCAAGAGTTTAAGCAATTCTCCCCTGCACCCCCCAATGTGTCCCATCTGGAGCCACCGTGCTAGGCAGGGCCTTCATGGGTGACGCTCCAGGCTCCAGACCCAGGGGGAACAAAAACATGCAGGCTCTTACTGCTTCAAAGAACATCCGGAAGAAGTTTGTCTCATCAGTCAGAGAATTGACCTTGGCTTCCAGCTCCACCTTGTTCATATATGCAGCATCCACATCCTGGAAGGACAGTGCAGGGTGAGGCTTGCAGCCCTGGGCCCAACCAGCAAGTCCAGAGGCTCGGCAGACTCCCGCCTGGCCTCTCTGGGGTGGACTTCAACAAACTGTTCCTGGGGTTCAGGGTTGGGATGATTTACTAAGAACCAGGGGCTTGAATTATCAGGCTAAGAACACCCCAGCAGGCTCGGTGGGCCAGCGACAGGGAGGAAGCGCTTGAGCAGGCCAGCGTGCCAGATACTCGTGAGAACGCCATGGTATATCTCCGGGTGTCCAATGTCAGTTGCTCCTCACTCCAAGATGCAGTTTTGAATTTTGTTTTATGAGTGACATTTCCACTCACCTTCTTCAGAGCCACAAATTCATTCTCAGCTGCCGTGCGCTTGTTAATCTCATCCTCATACCTGTAGACACAGAGAAGAGGGGGCGTGTGATTGAGCAAGGTTTTGTTTGAACTCTTCCCAGGCTGAGGAGAGTGTAGCAAGAGTTAAGAGACCACAAATCCTTTCCAGCTCTTCCTCTGACCTCCATGTGACTTGGGTGATTCACATAACCTCTCTTCCTCTATAAAAGAGAAATAATTCTGCCAGAAGTTCTTCTTCTTTCTTTTGTAGGCTAGAAGGTGACCATGGAACTTATGGGAACAGAGATGTGTATTTATGCAACACCATCTTCTTAGAGATGCATAACTTCAATCTTAAAATTTTTTGCGGCCTCCCATGCCTGCTGGAAGTAGAAGGCAGACCTTATGCAGGACACGGTGTAATAGATCTCAGTATGTTCTCACAATAACCTTAGGGTGACTTTCCAGCAGTGTGCTTTTTGTAAGTAGGGTAGCTCCTAGAATAGCTCCTGCAGAGCCAGCTCAGGGGTAGCCAGCTCTCTCTCCATTGGAGCCTCACCTACCACAACCTGCTTGTTAGCCAGTCCACATTTCTTTCCCCGAGGTGGACCAGCTTGCCTTGCTTCCACCCCCAGGTGCATCCTGCAGTGTCCGTGCTTGCAGCCAAACACAGGCTGACTATGAAATACTATCACACTGTCTAGAGCAGCAAAATTTTGTTATATAATGAAGAGACCCCTTTGTGGTCACATCAGCAGATAAGAATAGGCTCCTTGGATGGGTGATGCATGAGTTGGGGGTGCTCTTGTTACCCCAACCATGCTGTCTTCAGCTGTAGGGATAACAAGTGACAGATACAGATGCTGTGGCTGACACAAGCCCTGGCTCCCTATAGTCTCTGGGTGACTGTGTGTGACCGAAAGCCCATCTCCAACTCACCTGACTTTGAAGTCCTCTACGACATCCTGCATGTTCCTCAGCTCAGCATCCAGCCTGCCCCGCTCAGTGGTGATGCTGTCCAGCTGCCGTCGGAGGTCGTTGATGTAGGCCTCAAAGAAGGGCTCCAGGTTCTGCCGCACTGTCTTGGAGCCCTGCTCCTGCAGGAGGTTCCACTTGGTCTCCAGGACCTTGTTCTGCTGCTCCAGAAACCGCACCTGGACCGAGAAGAATAAATTAAATTCTGAGAAACTGGGCAGACAGAACCAGATTCTCCAATTAATAAGGGAGAGAAGAAAAACATACTTTTCACCTGGCACCTGTTTGTCAACTATAGAACTGACAACTCCAGCTCAGAATGAGAAAGCCTTTGAAGCCGCCCTCAGCTCTCCAGGGATTCGGCGCCACTAGAGTAGTGGGGCTTGAAGGCCATTATGGTGGGGGTGGGGGACTCTCTTCTTGGCTGAGTGTCTCAACCGTGTCTGCCCTGGTTTAGGTTAGTTTGCTCAGTGGAAATTCCTCCTGTAAAGAACAACTTAACTCTTTCCACTGTGTTCACTGAACCAGACGACATGGCTCCAAGGAGAACAGGGGGAAGTTTGGGAAGGTTCCTTGGGACAATCTGGCCCCACTTGAAGTGCCTCAGTCCCTTGAGGGGCTTGAATGACTTGCTTTCCCACAGGGAGGCTCCCTTTCTGGGCCAGGGCCTCACCAAGAGTTCCCACCATCAACCCAAGGGACATCTGTAGCTCTTGGCTCACCTTGTCAATGAAGGAGGCGAACTTGTTGTTGAGGGTCTTGATCTGCTCCTTCTCCTCCTTCCTCACTCGTTGGATGGTGGGGTCAATTTGTAGGTTGAGGGGAGTCAGGAGACTCTGGTTGACGGTGACTTCTTGGATGCCTCCAGCAGGGCAGGCAGGGAATCCAGCGCCCCCATAGCCCCCCCCAACCCCACCACCATAGCCAAACCCACCACTGACTCCAAACCCGCTGCTTGCCCTGCCACCAAAGCCACTTCGGAAGCTGCTGCCGCAACCGCCAATGGAGACCCGCTTGGTGCCCCCGAGGTTGTAGAGGCTGCGGCTTCCAAAGCCAGCCCCGGGGCAGCTGACCCGCCCCAGTCCTCCATTGCCCCCTGTGGAGCGGGCCACGGAGATGGAGCTGAAGCGGGAGCGTCCATGGGCTGGGGTGATGGCCGAGGCCGCGCTGAAGCCCCTGCGACCGCCGGTCTGGAAGGTGATGGTGGACTGCCGAGACATGGTGGGCGAGGAGGGCTGAGAGAAGAGCTCCTGACGGGGCTCCTGAAAGGGGTAGAGAAGACAGGGCCTCTGGACAGCCTCAGGCCCCTGGGCTTTTATGGGCCCCTGGGAGGGGCGGGGCAGCGCTAATGGAGGCCTCTGATGGCATCCCCCAGGCATTTGCCAGCCCTGAGCTCACACTCGGCTCCTCTCTGGAAAAGATGTACAGGCCACTGGTTGGCTCCCTGGCATCCCTCCCCCACGCGGAAACTCCTTTCCAGTCGCAACTTGATCAGCAGACGAGTGAGAAGCATGTTAATTGCTTTCAGTCATGTCCTAATCATGCATCTTTTAATGGACTCAAAAAACACGGCTTCATTTCCAAACCGCTTTCTTAGGCCTGGGACCCACTCCCTCCTGTTCAAACATCTTGTGTCAATACCAGCAAGGATGGCAATTGGCTGCTTCCTTTCTTCCTCCTCTCAGAGTTCTTGCTTCTTGCTCTCAGCATTTTCTCGGGAATTGTTCCCCAGGCCCTTCCCTCCAGCCCTCAGTGTCTCTCCAGATATGGACAATCCTGCTCTCCACCCAGCTCCCTTAGGAAACCACCCTTTTTGGTTGCCCCTTTCTCTGACTGCAGCTCCCAGCCCCCTGGTGTAGCCAGGCAGCACATGCTCTTTTGCAGCGTGAGCTTGTGCACAGAGGGCCTTCTGCTCCCACCTGACATGGCTCCCTGGGTAAGGGCCTGTGTAGGGCGCTGGAGAAGCTGTGGAAGCAGGCAGCTGCACCCAGCTTGCCATGCACCTGGGAGACTGGAGCCCACCATGAACCTCCTCTGAGCCTCAACTTGAGTGTCTAGTGGGGTTTGCGATGAGTACTCATGTGGGAAAACAACTTTTGCAATGCCGCAGACATGTCAGTGCTGAGCAAATGTTTGTTGAATCTTCCCTTCTTCTGATACCATCAAGCGAGTGTGAATACAGTGCCCCCAGCATGCCCAGCCTGTGGCAAGTCCCATGGGGATTCGGAGCGAGCTCAATATACCTGCTTCCTCTTTAATAGCAGGCTCAGGGTCCTGCTGGGAAGACAAGACAGAAGCCCATTACAGAATTTATGTGTACATGCTATGGAACAAAGCCCCCACCCTAATTCTGTCTGAGGCTGCTACATCCCAGAGGCCCCTGTCTGGCCCCTCCTGCTGAGGATGAGGGCTCCGGATTCTCTCATCTTCCATCAAAAGAGCTGCCAGAGGTTGCATGGGACTGGTGCTTTCTGTTTCTCTGCCTTTTAGTCTTGTTGAATGTGTCCCACTTTCTCCACCAACATACAAGCTGATAAGGTATCTAAGGTTCCTCAATGGCCCTTTTTTTTTAATATCATAATCCCTGCCCCTCCCATAGAGGAGCCAGAGAAGCTGTTCTATCTCCTTCCACCCTACTGGTGCTTTCTCGCTAGCAAGGTCAGGAGAGCCAGAAGGGAACTGAAATGTGTTTGGGTATTCGGTTTCTGTGCTGGGGTGGGGGGAGAGGCGCAGAGTCACAGGGTGGCTGAGCGAGCACTTAGCATGGCCTACGGTGACCTACTGTGAGCAGCAGAGCCAGAGTCCGAGGCTTCCCTGCATGGGTGCCCTTCCCAGGTGCCGCTCACCTGCCTGGCAGTTTGATGCTCTCAGCTGTGCTATCTGTTCTCTGAGCGCTTCCCTCTCGCAGCCAGGGCCAGGCTGGGCTGGCCTCTCCTCCTCGAGATGTTGTTTCAGAGTCTCAGTTTCCACAGAGAATCTATGAATCATAGCTTTTGTTGACACAGGCCAAGAGGAGCCTAGGATTCTCTCACCCAGTGCCAGGGCTCCTGGGTCCTAGCAGCGGTGGCGTGTGCGTCTGGCACAGACAGAATCATTGTCTTTGTTTTCAGTGCATGTAGCACGATAACCTTCCTCTCAGAAGAAGGGACACCTGTTTTCTGAGCTGTGCTCAGCAGCATGCAGAGCTGTACATGGGCAAAGGCTGCTGGGTGTCCAGGTCGGGGGGCCAGAGGTGGCATGCCCCTGGGGTAGAGGCCAGCCTCTGTCTCCCCCAAGCCTTCCTGGTGGGAGTGGATCTCTCTGGCCTGTACCCCAGGCTGCTCCTGCTTGTTTCCCCAGTGCTTCTCAGGGAGACTTACCCCAGGCTCTGCCTCTCATCTCATTTCCACTCTTGTTTCCTTCAGCCATCACCTCCTGCCTGGGGGTTCACTCTTCCTTTCTCCTGTACCTCTTCTCTGTTTTTCCACTTGGACACTTGTTTCCAAAGCTGACTGTGGTAAGGTGGGAAAGGATTAGACTCTCATCTCTCTTCCTCCTTCACCCCTCTCAATGACCTTCACTCTGACCTTTACCCTGGTGGACAACGTCTACATGGATTCCTGGTACACCGTGCTATCCCCTCACAGGCAGTGTAACATTCCTTTAAAACTGCAAAGCTTAGTTACTGACACCCCTTTCTTCCCTCTCTGCCCAGGAAGCTTTGCCTTGATTGTAACCTTCTTGACAAGGCTGCCTGGAGCTCACCCCCAGAAAGCCCGCTCAGGAAATTGTTCAGCAACGACTCTTTACCCCTGCCTCCTGGGACTGCCAGGGTATGGCTTGCATGCCAGCTTATTTCTTACCAGGGTTTGGGATGTTTCCACTTCCTCCACCCCAACCTGCTCCCTTACCCCCTTCCTGGAATCATGGCAGAAGTCCACTTGCTCTAGTTGTCTGATCTAGAAGGGATGTATCTCTCCCTATTTTGCACACGTCCTACATCTCCCCAACTAGGTGTTGCTGGGTCTGTCTGGAGGATTTTTCCGAAGGTTTTGGAAGGCAGTGGACTCAAGAGCTCTAGCGTGTGCTCTGGTGCCCAAGCACACCAGTGCCAACCTCCTGGACTCCCGACTTCCTGTCTATCCTGCTCAAGGTGCTCTCTCCCATCCTCAGGGGCACAGTGAGGCCCTTGAGAGTGGTAGATTCCAAGGAGACCAGGCCACAGAAGCATTCCAGCTGTAAAGGCTGGTGGAAGAGAGCGCAGCAGGGGGGGGTATACCTCCCAAGGAGGGGGGCATATTAAGAAGCTTTGCTTTCCAACCAGGCCAGGCCACACAGCAGGTGGGCTAGATGGAGTGGCTGGTAGGATGGGAGAGCCATGATCCCCTGGAGAAGACAGCCAAGGCTTAGGGTCAGGGCCAGAGGTTTACATTCAAACTCCCAGGCCACAGTCACCCACCCCATCACTCCAGACACCTGATGTCTCCTGGATAGGCCTCCCCTGTTGTCCATAGGGACCCACCTTTGTTAAGAGCTATTTGTTTGCATCTTCTCTGTGCACTGTGTTCCCAGTTCTAGGAATCAGAGACACCACAGTGAATAACACAGAAGCAAACCCTGTTCCTCCAAAAGCTTCCACTGGAAGAGAAGCAGGAGCTGAGACATTTGATGGTACAGTGTCCCTGAGTCTTCAGAGATTGGGTCTAGAGATCATTCTGCTCTGTAGTCTCTGACAGAAACACTTTTTGGCTTAATCCGTTCATGCCAGAACAGTCAACTTCCTCAACAGTTGGGCTCTCTACCAGGGGATACCAACTTGATTGTAGGAGTCAGACTCTCTACCTCAGGGTCCCGGATCCAGGATCCTGCATCCAGGATGTGGAGCATCTCTGTACATATGTCAGAACCTCCTCAACCAGTCTTCTTCTACTACCAGTGCCACCAGGCCTTGTGCTTGGTCCAGACTTGATGGACAGCTGGTCAGATGGCCCCCAAGTCCTTGTAGGTGGGTTTTAGCAACAAGGCAGGTTGCTATTTTCAGACGAATGTGCTTGAAAGAACCCATGTGGAACAGCCCCTGCCCTCCGGACTCAAGTCCCTCATGTGTGCACAGACACACAGACATGCACCTCTTAACACTCACACAATGACATCTGGTGCAATTGTAGTGCCGACTGGATCGCTCAGGATAGAGAAGTGAGTGATCCACTCAGCGTCCCAGAGCCTGAAGGGGCCTTGAAAAGGAGGAGCCCAAGGGCATGGGCATGAACTGTGGGGGCCACAAGGCCATCTGGACAAGGAGCCAGAGGTCCCAGCTCTGTGGTCTCACTTGTCCTTGGCTCCCTAACATCCCAGCACCCAGTGAGAAAACCCCCATTGCCTGGGAAGCACAGCTGGACCTCTCCCTGGAGGGAGGGAGAGATGGGTGTGATGCCAAGCATTCTGGGGCCCCCAAAGTATGCCCCTACAAGAGGCATCTGAAGAGATTTACACAAGAAAGAGTTTAACCAAATATTGTGCAGCAGCATCCAAGCCATTCACCTGTTTCTGTGGCCTCATTCGTTTCTAGATCAGGGCTTTAAACAAACGTCCAGTTCATGCTGGGGAGGGGCCAAGCAGGCTTCCTACTGAGGGAGGAAGGCAGGGGAGAAATGGAATGCCTCTGAGCCCGTGTGAACAGAGGTAACAGGAACAAAACACCTAGCAGCCCCAGTGAGGTGGGCATGGCCTGTGGGCACAGGCTGGGTGGGCTGGGTGATACTGGGTGCCTCTGTTTACACTGTCTCCTCTGCTTGTTTCTGGCCCTGGGGGTTGCTGTTGCGGGTGGGGAGTATGTCACCAGCTGAGGAAAACCATCCAGGAGCCTCACCTCCACACTAGGTTTGGCACTGCCTCAGTATCTCATGAATACTGGGGCATGGTGGAAACTGCTCCTTGATTTCTAGTCTGATCTCTCAGCCTCCAGCTCCATCTTAGAGGCACCTCTAACCTGAGCCTTGTAGCAAGGCACATTTGGCCATTCGTTATTTAGTCTTCTGATAAATATTTGTTGGGACACACAGTGTGGTAAGCACTGGATGGGCAGTGAAGAAGCCCCTGTCATTGGCACGGCCGCAAAGACAAGGACCACTGTGGCACACATCACTGAGTGGGCCGGTGTAGCACAAGGGGTATATCTGGAGCTGGGGACACCAGGCACGGTGTCTCCTCATCAGCCAGGCCATGGCCCAGGTGTGAACCTCAGGGCTCTTGCTTCTCATTCAGAATAGTTGACAGAATTGCTGAGGCACTCTATTTTATGGATGAGGGGCATGAGGCCAGAGTCCCAAAAGCTGAGGATGAAACTGGACTGAGGGCTATTTCTCTTGCCTCCTGGCAGTGCCCAGGCAGCACTGACACTGTGTGCTAGATAGAAAGTGATCATCCAACAGGCCCGAGAGGTCTGTGGGGTTGTGAGGAATATGAAGCAGGCTCAATGGAACAATAAAAACCACACAAGATGATGAAGAAAAGTCAAACAACAACAACAACAACAACAAAAAGCTAACAACCAAATTGAAGTACAAAACTCCAGGTTGGGGTGTGGGATAGAGGGGGTGATCAGGGGGGTGGGGGGATGAATCCTGGGAATTAGTAAGACGTGAAATTTATATTTAAATAAATTATTTGATGTTTAAAAAAAAATCACACAAGATGGCCTGTGACAGAACTTAAGCTACAAAGTTCAGAGGATGGGTGGCATGCTTGACCACTGGAGGGGTGTTGAGGGCTTTGGCTGACCTTGCTCTCTTTTTGGTTCCCAGGGTCACACATGGGATGGTGTGGACACCCAAGCAGGGCAAGAGAGGTGGGATAGTTAGCTTGGGTTACATTTCTCACAGATAAATCATAGTGAGAAGCTGTCCTCAGATGAATGGGATCAAGTCTCTCTGTTGAGGACACACCCCCTCCTCTGGGAAAGCTGCGTTCCTGAGACTTCTTGGTGATGCACCATTTACCTGTCCTGTTCACAGACAAGAGCTTTTGGATGTGGAGCTCCTGAGGACTGGGCTCCTGGGGCGTCTAGCCTTGGCCTTGGAGCCTGCCTCACCCTGGCCTGCCTGGCACCCTGATGACCTGTGGTACTGTGAGCACACACTGATGATGAGGATGGTGACTGTCGGAAAAGGAGGCTGGGAAACTGAGAGCCATTAAGCCGGGATGATTGACTCAGGTAACTGGAGAACAAGAGGGATAAATATTCAATAGCCCAGACACAGAGGGATAAACATTTGGGCCTGTGACTCATTATTGCAAAAGAATTTGTCTCTTCAGAGGATTCATTTGATGAGCCACCTCCCTTTGTGTGCATTCAAAATACGTCTGGTCCACATGCAGCCAGCCAGGAGGGCGTCTAGAGTGTAGAGCCAGGGTTACCTCTAGGGTCTCATGGGAAGAAGCAGTTTCCACTGACCAGCCCAGCCCCATGGCCCGTGTCTGTGATGCAGGTTATGCCTGCACAGCCAGGACACTGCTCTTACCTTCCTTCCTGAGAAAGGGGAAACAGGGCATGCGTTCCCACTGCAAATGCCCCGGTCCCCAACTTGGCCCCTTCCCGGAGGTATTGTGAATATGTGCCCATCAGGTCAACCAGAGACACTAATTCCTTGAAAGGAGTAATTCAAACTGCATTTCATTTGCCCCAAGCAGCACTTCACTAAGCAGGTGTTGGCCAACCTGGGTTGAGCCCAGAGACTAATGAAAATGCAGGTGAACTGGGAAACAGGTGTGGGGAAAGAGGTGACAGAGAGGCCCATGCTCTGTTTCTTTGTTGTAGCTGCCAGGGAACACTCTTAAAGCTCAGAAAGAACTCAGTTTACATCAAAGGGCATCTACCGTCTAAGAACAAATGGGACATCCTCTCTCCAGAGTAGTGCTATTTCCATAGATTCTTTCTGTAATGATTGAGAAGTGACTCAGCAGTAAATGGAATACTTTTTCTTGGCTTGCTTTTATTTTTCCTGGAGCATTTCTTTTTAAGAGAGCACCTATACTCTCGGCTTTCTAACGGCCTGTTGAAGCATCAAGGTATTTCAAGGTTTTAGTTCTGTTCTAAAATATGGTTTCCTTATATCTTTCAAATTTTCCCCTTAAGGAAGTGATATCTGCTTAGCTTCTCTGGAACTGGACCTGCCATTATTCACGTGTCTTCATGCTTTATAGGATTTGCCTTTGCCTTTTGGTTTGTGCTGCACTGTGTGTGTGTGTGTGTGTGGTGTGTGTGTGTAGTTCTGAGTCTGGTAGGTGAGAGCCATTCTTTTTCAAGGGAAGGCATGTAATTGAATTCAATATGCACCTAATGATGTGTCTTCCTTCCTTCAAATTATTTGCCGTGTCCACAACCTAGCTTCGCTACGAGTTTACTGTACCATTGTGTGCCTTTGAAGACTGATGAGGGATGTACCCATATGCAAATAATGCAGCTTTGAAGACATTTTTTGAAGTGAAGGTAGCACAGGCTGAAGACATTTGCATCTCACTCATCGTGTCCTCATCACCAGGAATAAATAACAAGTCCTGGTAGGAAAACATGGCTTCAGACTGGTAAAGGGTCTCAAGAAGAGGAAAGAAGTCAAGTTTGGACAGGATTCAGAGCTGGGGGAGGAGTGAGCTATGCTGGGTGCCAGCTTGGGCACAAGCTTCTTTCCCCTCCTTCCATTGTGGGCTGGGGTTCTCAAGGGCAAGTTCAATGGCAAACCTGCTTGGTATTTTCCCTGGGAATGTGAGTGTGTCACCCACTGAGGTCACTGTGCGGCAGATGTCCCATTTGGCACAGAGACATATCTCAGTTTGCTCTTAACACCCCAGAGCAGTGGTGCATCCAGCAGAGGGCAAGCACACAAGGAGAGTGGAAGCGGGGAAAGGACAGGTCGGTCCCTCCTAGCTCACACTGTATGCTTCCTGGAGGCCAGAGGAGAATATGACCACCCCAACTTGGGGCTGGACATGAGCACAGATTCTGGGAAAAAGTGAACTAAGCCTTATGTTCTGGCTCTTCCTTGGGCTTGCAACTGAGATAAGGTCTAGTAAGGTGGATGGATGCAGAATAAACAACTCCCATACACTGCCTTTAAGAAATTAGGAGCTATAAGAGAAAATAAAGCATCCTCATTCATAACTCCAAAGCTTTAGGATACCTTGGAGTACCTAAACAACAACAACAACAAACCAAGATTGCCAGAGATTAACCAGAAAACAAATGAATAAATAGGAATTGTGTTAGAAACTATTGTGGAATGGACAGGTTTAGTAACTATAGTGATATAACACAAAGAGATCACTGGTACAGAGACTAGATGTACAAATTCAAATGAAATAAAGCTAGTGTTTTAAGAGGGTGGGAATGAGGGTTTTTATCTTCATGTATCAAGAAAGCACAAAAAAGGAAAACAATTACCCTGATTTCTGCTCCTCACAGTCACTATGAATATTTTGACTTACTTACTTTCACCTGTGTGCCATGTGAGCATACTTTAATACATTACATTAAGCACAACATCCCATTTAAAACAGTCCATCAGTGTCAAAGTAGAATCTTTTCCTGTCTAAAAGTCAAAATTATCATCCTACCATTGATATGTGAAAATGTTTAAATGAACTCCAACATCTATTTTTGCTTGTCAAAATTTGCATTTGAGTTTTCTCTGTAAATGAAGTTTGGATTTCCTGTGGTGAGGGGAGAACGCCTCCAGCAAGCCATTTCCAGACTGTCATCCATAGAGCCACCACTCAATGTGCCCATCTTTCAATCTTATCTTTTTGTCAATGACACAAAGAACAAAGTCTTTAACCAACAGCATTTGAAGGTTTTATTCATTTATTTTATTGACTTGTATGACAGTTTCATTTTATTTCAAGGTTAGGGAGATATTCTCCCTGGTTTGGAGAAAATCCAATTAGGAAGAAAGTCAAATGCACTTTTTCTAGGTGTTTAGTTCTAGAATTATGAACCAGAACTTGTCAAGAGAAGTTCTTCAGGAGAACACATGTATCTTTGCACTCAAAGGACTCCATTCCTACTCATTTATCACTTTGTGACTTAAATTCCATCCACCAACCTTAAGAGATATTCTTTTCTTGCACTAGCTCATTTGACTGGACCACCTCAGAGGTTGTTCAAAGGACCAACTTTGCAGCCCCTATCCTTCCCCTATTGCAGAGGGGGGTCAAACACTTCTCTCTCCTCACTGTCAATTGGCATCAGTCAGCGTGGTGTGTGCTGCTGGGGGCAGGGGTGAGGGTAAAGGGGCAGTGGGCCACATCTCAGAGAAGGGGCTGGAGGAACTCCTGTCAAGAAAGGATGGTGCTGGGAGAAGAATGGTTGTCAGTTATCAGACTATAGGGCTCCAGCTCCTGGCATCTCAGTGTCCCTATTTCCCTTGATGTTCTTTTAAAAGACTCTACTTTGAGAAAGAGCCCCAAGTGGCAAAGGGATGAGTTGTTGCTGGTAGTCATCCACCCCCAGAATAACTAAGCATCACATAATGTTGACTGCAAGAGTCGGGAATGAAGCTGGATAAGCTGACAGAGGGCCTGAGAGATGGTGCCCGAAAGATGAGGAACTGAGTGTGGGATGAGGTTTCAGAACCAGTACATGGTGACCAGCAATACACACATAAAACCTTTATTCCAGAAACTGCTGCTCATCAGCATGATGGAGGAAAGCAACTAGAACAGAGAACAGCATTGCAGGGATGTAACTACATCAGCTGGCGGCGTTCCAAGTAGTGTTGGCTAAAAGCTTTGTTAAGCACTGTTGGCAAAAAGATGATTGAAAGATGGTCATGCTGATTGGGACACTTGCTTGACATTCAGAGACAATGATGTTGCCACCATAGGGAGCACTGAGGGTGGCAATAGCAGGCAGAGTGCTGAACCCAGGGAAGATTCCCCACCATGTGATCCACAGTGAGGCTCAGTGCTCAAGAGGGACCGAGATCATTACAACTGATAATAGATGGGTATCGAAAGGATGCATCCATGTGTGTGACTTGATTGTCAACATTCTGATGGTGCACTGGGTGTAACAGAGAGGAAATGGTGATGAAGCTACTCCAGTTCTCATTCACACTAAGAGCAGTGAGAGGCTGTGGAGGAGGCAATGCTGATGGAGAGGGACAGGGAGCAGTGGGCAGTGCTGGAAGGGGCCTGGAGGGGCAGGAAGGACTGGGATTGAAGAACAATGAAGATTTAAAAAACCCAGGTTACTGGAAAAGGAATAAAATGTGAAGATTGCATCTTTGGCCTCCATTAGGTAAGGAAATTCTACCTTTGATCTCAACATGTAAGTCTATTTTCAATTCACTGAAGATAGGCACTAGTCACTGTCTCAAACAAGGGCCGATGTGCTTTGGTTATGTCTTAGAAGTTGCTAAATGTTCTTTTTCCTACTTGGTCTCTTCTACCAGGTGAGAACCTGGGACTCCCAAATCAATCTATTGCATAAGTTATAATAGAATTACTGTCATTTCCCCAATGGTTGCATAGATGTTGAGTGGACTTACTTTCCTTCCCATGTAAAATTTTAAACTCATAGAAAAGCTTAAGGACATCATAATGGACCCCTGAATGCTTATTACACAGCTTATACAATTATCAAGGTCAACCTTTTTTCATCTACAACTCTACCCACATTCCTCAACTGGCTTAAATTATTTGGAAGAACATTTTGGAAGACCATGAAATTTTATCAGCAAATAATTTAGTACTAATGCCTGAATGGTAGTCTCATTTAAAAAGTCACAAAAATATTGTTCTTAATCTTAAAATTTAGCAGTAATTCTTTAACATCATGAAGTCTTTATTGAACACCCAAATTTCTGCTTTCTTACTTTTTATTATTTGTTCAAATCAAGATCCAAGTAAGGTCCATATATACTTACTTAGATACTAGAACCTTTAAATAACATGTCCTTAAAATAATTTAGCTCTATTTTTTCCCTTTAAATTGTAAAGACTTCTGATAACAAAGATACACAAAGAGCTCACACAATTCATCAAAAACAAAGCAAAAAACCCACTCAAAAAATGGGGAGAACCAAAAAGACACTTGACCAAAGAGGAAATACAAATGGTCAATAGGCATATGAAAGAATGCTCCATATCACTAATAATCAGGGAAATGAAAATTCAAACCACACTGAGATACCATCTTACATCAGTAAGAATGGTCCATAAAACAAACAAACAAACAAACAAACAAAAACAAACAAGCAACAACAAGTGTGGATGTGGAGAAAAAGGAACTCTCTTACACTGCTGGTGGGAGTGCAAACTTGTCCAGCCACTATGGAACACTGTATGGAGGACACTCAAACAATTGAAAGTGGAATTACCATTCAACCCAGCAATCCCTCTACTGGGAATCTACCCAGAGGACATGAAAACACTAATTAAAAAGGACACCTATACATGCATGTTGATTGCAGCTCTGTTTTCAATTGCCAAGATATGAAACAACCCAAATGCCCCAGAACTGACAATTGGCTGGAAAAAAATGTGGTATATGTACACGATGGAATACTACACATCAAAGAGGACAAAAATATGTCATTTGCAGTAACATGGATGGAGCTAGAAGATTCATATTAGCAGAAATAAGTCAGAAAGAAAAAGAAAAATATAGTTTGGTCTCACTTATATGAAGGATATAGGAAAAACAAACAAATGAATAAGAAAAATTAGAAACAACCAACAAAACTGAACATTAGAGCAAGAGAGGGAGAGGGGGAAGAATATGAGGGGGACAGAGGCCACAAAAGATTAAAATGGTTAGTGGGTGTTAAGGAAATGGGAAAACCCCAGGGTACACAATAATATAATATATATATATAATAAAATTAACATAAAAAGTAAAAATGGGGGAGGGTGGGAATAAGGGGTACAATACCACCATCTAAACATGACCAATATTGTTTAGATGTACCAATGTACCAATATTGTACATTAATTACAAAATAAAAAATTTAAAAAATAAATAAATTGTAAAGATTTATTTCTTAAAGGAGGTAAATTGTACTGTACAGTTTTGAGAGTGAATTCTCATTCAATGTCATTTTTCCTTTGTATTTCTGTAAGCTGCTATTTCACTTAGAAGTAAGATGTGCATATCTTACATATTAACATTTTCTGGAAGTAGATAAAGTGAAAAATATAAGATTGAATATTGTCACTTACAATATTTACATTTCTAAAATGAACAAATAATGCATGTTTGTTGTCAGAATGAATCATCCACGCTCCCCAACTGGAGGTGCCTCTGTGCTTTTGGGCATTCTGTGTATGTGTGTGTGTATGTTTTCTCTTTTCCTCTTGGGGTTCGCATGATGCTGTTTCAGGTCCACTTTGTCTTCCTTGCTTATGTCCTCTGTGTTAACTCTCTCTGCCCCCTTTCACGCTGCTCTTTTCTCTATCTTTGTTGTGGGTTGATTGTGGGGCAGCATCCATTGCCCTCTGTTGAGAGCAATTTGGTCTTCATTTCCACAGTGCCTTTATTTTCTTTCTGTTTCCTACTCCAACTTTTATAAGCTCATATATTATCTCTTATTGTCTTCTTGTATGTTTGTGTTCTTTAGCTTTATAAAGACGGTTTTGATTCATTTTTGATAGTGACTTATTTTGATGAGTAACTCTATCAGCCTTTTGTTTCTCCTACCTGATTCATGATTGATTGTGTACTGTTTTTATGGGTCCTGGCATGGTTTCTTTCTGACTAGTACTCATTTTTGAATGAGGGATGAATTTCTTGACCTTGACCATTTGCAGCAAGTAATCTGGGCAGGTGGGCCAGGATCATATGTAGACTAACAGGCCATGTGAATAAATTCTTTTGAGTCTTGAAACCTCATGACTGATGGGTCACACTCCCAGTTTTGATCTGCAAACCATTGATCCTGGATTCAGCAGTGCTCAGTATATCAGTGGTATCTGGTGCGATAACACCTCAACGTTAGAATGCTTCTTTAATTTGTTTTCAGAAATTGTTTTTTGACAGAGATTTTCCTGTCTGCCAAGTGTTGGAACTACAACAGAACAAGAAAATGATGAAACTGGAAACAACCACCTTTCTTGGTGTTTTCATATGGTCCCTGCAATGGACAGCCCGTTTTCTCTTAGCTGGACATGCTCTCAACCTAGAAATGAACCCGAGGTGAACACCTAAGATCTCGATGTTGATGAGTGTGTGTCTTCTCTGGATATAGGCATAGCTTTCTTTTTTAAATTTTTATTATTATTATTTTTAATTTATTTATATATAAATTTCACATCATTGTAATCCCAGGGATTCACCCCCCACCCTCCCCACCATTCCTCTCCCCCTTTTCCCCCTGCCCGAAGTTGTGTACTTCAGTTTGGTGCTTAGCTTGTTTTGACTTTTCCTCATGGCTTTTGCTTATTTTTCCCCTATATCCCATATATTAGTGAAACCATTTGGTTTCTGTCTTTTTCTTTTTGACTTGTTTCTGCTAATACGATTTCTTCTCAGTACATCCATGTTATCATAAAATCATCAAATTTGTCATTATTAATTGATGAGTAATACCCACAATGTATATATACCACATTTTTTTCATCCAGTCCTCTGTTTTGGGGCATTTAGGTTGCTTCAGTCCTTGTAATTATAAAGTGTCCCTTTATACCCACATTGAGTCTCTTTTGGGTAGATTCCCAAGAGAGCAATTGCTGGGTCAAATGGTAGTTGCATTTTCATTAATTTGAGGATCCTCCACACAGCTTTCCATAGAGGTTGGACCAGTTTATATTCCCACCAGCAGTGTAAAAGTGTTCCTTTCTCTCCACATCCTTGCCAGCACTTGTTGTTGCCCGTTCTTTGGATGTGGGCCATTCTTACTGGGACATGACATTCTGAATTCTTTTGAATACCCAGTTGTTTTGCAAGTCCTAATTAGCTTCAGGACCACAGAGAGTCAGGTGGTCTCCTGTGTTCCTCCTCCTGGAGACTCTTGCCCTGGTCTTCCTCTGTGGATTTCATTCTACCTGCAGTTGTCACCAGCTGTGCCTGCTGTTTTGCTGCCTGCATTTGGACTTAGTTAAAAAGAGATGAAGACCCTGCATTAGTCCACCAAGAACCCCTAGGTCATGTAGCTGGTTTGCACAGTCCAAATGCTGGGAAGCCGGAGTGGGAGAAGGAGAGGGAACAGAGGGTTGTAAGGGGTGGGAATGGGGCAGAGAATAGGGACAAGGCTGCTAACTGCTTAAGGCACACTGTGGGGCAACTGCTAGGAAAAGTGTCTCAAAACTGCAGTAATTCTGAACATGAATTTTTTTCTTTTTTTAAAATTCATTTTATTGATTTGTCACAATTGTGCATTAATTGATCCCTCCTCCTCTCTCCATATCCCCCCTCTGTATCCCCCCTCCAGTCACTCCATCTCCTATTTTCCTGCAATTTGTTGGTTGGTTAAGTTGATGTTCAGTTGTTGGTTGTTTGGCCCGTTGTTCTCTTCCGACATGAATTTTCTTGATTAGGCATTTGGTTGTTGGTTGTTATTGGTTGTTGTTTTGATTGCTTTCTAAAGTTAGAGTACACTTTGACCAGATAGCTACTGGTTTTTTCTCAATGTTTCTATGGCAGAAGGAAAACTTGGAGTTTTGTTCTGCACCATTTTGTTCTGTACCATAAGACTTTTCAGTTGGCCCCAGTCGTGGAGAGGCTGAGACCAATATCGATGTGCACATATCATTACACATTTTTAATGCTTCCTCA
Organism: Uropsilus gracilis; assembly: GCA_004024945.1. Classification (NCBI taxonomy): domain Eukaryota; kingdom Metazoa; phylum Chordata; class Mammalia; order Eulipotyphla; family Talpidae; genus Uropsilus; species Uropsilus gracilis. The sequence goes on from PVHY01007503.1 coordinate 65,308, forward strand.
AGATATATTTTGTGGGTAAATATATTAAGTTCAGAAATATGCAGCTTTCAATTTCTCTTGATACATGTCATCATGCATGTACATATCTTAGGCATACAGAAAACTCAAAGTAAGAAGCAAGTACCTCATTCATGTGCTAAATGTACATTGACAATGACTGACCAAAAATATGTTTCTGCTATGGGCATTTAAAGTGATCCTGGGGCAGATGAAGAAGGGGTCTTAGAGACAAATGAAGATGTCTAAGCTACGATTAACTGGTGAGGGCAATGATGAGGCTTACATGACGATGGAGGGTTTGATAGCTTACACTCCACTCACAGCACATGGCATCTGATTGGAAAGGTACTAGAGTCCTATAGCAAATGACTACTCTGCTGCAGCTCACAGAGAAGGGAGTTAAGTACATTGGAACTGGAGTATTATTCTTAAAAGAACAGGAACTGTTCAGGGAAAGGTTTCAAGAACCACTGGTCAAAAATCAAGACAAAACTAAATGAGGGGTTATGTTTAATTGCTGCTCATAAATGTCCTTAAGCAACATTATAAGGCGATTGTAAGTAAAGCCAAGTATCTCGTGTCAGTACTCTACTGGTCTAATTGACAATAATCATGTTTCCCTGTCCTTTGTGGTGATATTGGGCGAGGAAGAGGTGAAAACCAAATGAGAAAGAATGAACTAGAATTTGACAAGGGCAGTCACAAAAACCTCACGGTAATTGTGACATGATTCTTCCAACACCACTTCTCTGATGTGGGGTTTGACCAAGTGTCAAACTGTTGATTGTTCTCACTCTTTTTTTTTTTTTTCTGAGACTAGGTCCATAGACTAGGTCCGAGACTAGGTCCTGTGGAACTGCAGGCTCACATTTCCCGTGGTATCACGGACTCAAGCAATCCCCAGCTTCAGCTTCCCAGGTAGCTAGGACTATAGGCGTGTGTCACCATGCACAGCTATATTTTTGAGACTAGGTCTCACTATGTTGTCCTGGGCGGACCTCAAACCACGATCCCTAGTCCCAGTCATAGGCTGTCACTTACAGGCATGTGCCACTGCTTGTTCATGCCTGCTGCTTGTTCTCACTCTTAAGGAGAGACCAAAGCTAGGGGCTGAGGGTGTATTTTGCACATGAAGAGGCAGTTATCAGGAACATGGAAACAGGGACACAACACAAAACGATGCATGTACATTTGTGAATTTGCTTTATTTAGCAATTACAGGGAGCACAGAGCAGTGGCAGCTGCACGGAATAGAGATGCTGTGTCACGGAATGGCCACGGCACTGCCGTGGCTGCTGCACGGGAGGATCCACCGTGGCTGGACGGGGATCCCTGTTCCCGTGGAGGTCCAGGCAAATGAACCTGTCCTGAGTAGGACCGTGGCGGCAAGGTCCGAGGGTGACCCGCAGAAGCTCAGGGGAGCAGGTACGGACAGAAGAAACGAGGGCACTGGACAACCTCAGTTCGAACTCAGAGAGTAAGAGAAGCTGGAGCCAGGAGAGCAGAAGCTGCCTGAGGAGAGTGAAGCAGGTAGGAAGGGGCCTGGGACTTGGTGGGAGCCAGGGCTCAGTGCTTGTAGCTCCTCCTGCTGGAGGATGAGGTGGTGGTGTATTTGATGGTGGAGCTGCTGCCCCCAGAGGAGCCGAAGCTGCCCCCCAGGCCTCTGCCGCTGCTGGAGCTGAAGCCGCCTCCCAGACACTGGCCACTGCCATAGGAGTAGCCGCTGCCTCCGCCTAGGCACAGGCCACCGCCCATACCGCTGGC